>CAUYRT010069320.1:0-34028 GCA_963574885.1 Lepilemur ruficaudatus | reverse complement strand
TTTTTAGTTGTCCAATTAATTTCTTTCTATTTATAGTAGAGACGGGGTCTCACTCTTGCTCAGGCTGGTCTCAAACTCCTCACCTTGAGCGATCCACCTGCCTTAGCCTCCCAGAGTGCTATGATTATAGGCGTGAGCCACCGCTCCTGGCATGTATAGCATGTATTGCTACCCAATATGATAGTATCTTTGTTCATTTGTTAATTGTTTCTTTCTACACCAGGATTATAAGCTCTATGAGAATAAGAGCTTTGTTTTGTCATTGTTCTATCCCTAAGCATTTAGTATAGTGCCTGGCACATAGTAGGAGCTCCTTACATATTTATTGAACAAATGAATGAGTGGAGAGTGTAGGCATGGACGTCAACACTCTCCCCGTCTTCTGAGCAAATCTCTCCAGCCCTAACTCATGGCTGTCCCTGCCCCATCCCTACCCTAACCAAATTCACTGCTCACCTGTCCCCAACCCTTGGTGGGATTGTCTCACTTCTCCTCAAGGGCCCCCTTGTCCCTGAATGCACTTCCTTTCATCTCTGCCTGGTATAACATGCCTCTTTCAAGACTCAGCTCAAAAAACATCTTTTTTGAGACCTTTCCCTGGTCCCCTTCCTGAAGCATGTCCCCCTTCCTGGCATCCAGAACTCTTTATTCTCTGGTGTCTCCATGGAGTCCCTGCCCTGGTCTGCCTGTCTCCATCTGTGAGTGGCACTCCGGGGCATCCGGGGCATTCTGCTTCTAGGACAGTGCTGGGGTATGGTATGTGCTCTAATAAGATCCGATTGCAAAACTAGCAGCAAGTATTGAATGGTAGCCAACACAGCCTCCTTGCCCTCCTTACTTTTATTTTTTTACTTATACTGAGCTAGTCTGATTTACCCTTGGGTGTTGCTAACTCAGAGCAATATAACTTTAATCCTTCTCAGGCAAGTTCCACCAAGTTCTTCCCAGCCTGGCTTTTCCTTGGGCTTCTGGTCTCAGACACTCCCCACAGCCCTAAGAGGTCATTTTGTGTGTCCCTGTCTTCAATGCTCACACACTCCCCTGACCAGCCAGAAACTCCCATTGACTTATATTCAAATTATTTATTACTGGCACGTCCCAAAGTGTGTCCTGATGACGATGATCCTGGGAATGGGTCTATGGGGGGAAAGGCTTCTGCCTGGAGCACATTCAACACATTAAATGTTCTATGCAATCCTGCAGTAAAAATACCTGTTTAGCATCATTAAGCCAAAGAATCACATATTTCTTTAACTGAACAATGTTTTCCCCACAGAGTACCTACTATTATTAATACTCCGAAAAATTACAGTTCTGCAGAGTACAATTGTACAGTATTTTCCTGGATGATGTAGGTGTGGAAGAATGTTTGTGAAATAGATTGAGGAAGGAACTGCTGATGGCATCACAACTAATGCATTTGCAGAGATGGAGTAATAGCCGATAGCACAGTAACGTCAGATAACAACAGTCAACACGTGTGTGCTCCTTGTGTGCCTGACGGTGCTCTGGAATTCACTTAATCCAACAAGCCGCAGAGAAGTTGAGAGGCTGCTAACTTCACACAGGTATTAAGTGGTGGATGAGGGCCTCCAACCCAGGGTGTGTCTTCGCGGGCCTGCCTTGGCGACCCCACTCTGCTGATGTATGCCACATGGGCCTCTCTGTAACTCAGATTTATATGACACTTTTCTAGGAGCAGGAAACTATTAATAATACTCATTTTGCACCCACTGTCCTTCAAGCACTTTACGTATATCATCTCATTTAAAGTTCTCAGTAACCTTGTGAAGCAGGAATTCTAGTGGGCATCTCAAGTCATCTAAGCTCCTTGTCTTTCCATTTGTGACAGGGCTCAGAAACGCGCTGGGACCCATTACCACTCTACAGCCACTTGTTAGGGCTTCCCTAGGGCTACTCGTTTGCAGCAATTCCTTTGAGAAGCCTGGAGGAAGGGCCGAGGGAAGAGGCCCCTCCTGGGAACAGCCGGCACAGAAAACAGCCACCTGTGTCGAGAAAGGTGTGTTCTGCCAAGGGCATGCGTACATCAAGGTAACTTTTCTTTCCTTTGCTAACAAGCCTGTGAGGCCAGGAATGAAAGACTGAAAGGGTCTGTCAGCCAGTACAGGTGAGTGAGAATTGTCACTTATCAAAGACGCAGGGGGAAAGAGGGGCGGCTTGATGGCTGGAACCTCTGCTGCCTTCTGAGAGAGAGGCCCATCTAACTCTGAGTTTAATCTTTCTGGAAGCCCGTAATAGGTTCACCACTGCAAACCACACAAATGGGCATCATAATGGAAGAGTAGGATGAGGACAAAATGAACACCGTTTTTTTTTTCCTCTCTCTCTCTCTCTCTCTCTCAGAAGGATAATGATGACAGAGTCCAGGCTGATCAGGGCCAAGAGGAGAGTATCTCCAGGTCTCTGTCCTTAGCACGAGGCCGCTGGAGGACGGTGGCGTCCAAGCAGCTGGGAGGGACATGACCCCCTAGATAGCTGCAGCACTTGGAGGAGCCCCTGAAGGCAGAGTGGGACAGGGTCCCACTGGTCTGCCCCTCACCTGGTCTGCCCGTCACCGTTCTGGCCTTTGCTCTCGGCTGATGTGCCACCGAGGGAAAGCTATAGGGACTAAGTCTCCTTTGGAGGGAGATCTGGGCCTGCAGATGAAACTGTGCTCAGCCCAGAGCAGCTTTGGTGGGCTGAAGGTCCCGTGGCAGGGCGAGCAGAAGCCTGGGCTCCGGAGCCGGGAGCTGGTTTGAACTGCGGTTGCACGGCTTTCCTGTGCGCCTGCCTTGAGCCCTGGGTTTTTCTACCATACCATCTACATGTTGATAGTAATTCACAGAGCGGTTTTAAAGAGTAAATGAAATATATGTGTATAGACTCTGTGAGCTATGAAGTGCTATAAGATGTAAGCTGTTATAATTATGAGATCATTTTTGCCTGAATCAGATCACCTAGGTGTCCCCTGGAACTCAGGACTCCAGAAGAACCTTTCTTTTTCATTGCTGATTCAAATGTTGTCTATAAAAACTGCCTGCCTTTCAGTAACCTAATCATAATGTTTATTAGATGGTAGGTGCTATTGGAGCTACAGAGGATAGAGAGAGCTCTTGATTTGAGTAGCTCATAGTCTTATAAGGTCAACAGCCTTGTAAACAGATATTATACCTGACTTACCCAAATTCAGCCCAAACCTGCAAGTGGGGGGAGGGGGAGAAGAGCAGAGGTGGGTGAGGGGCCAGTGAGGCTATGGTGGACTTCCAGTAGCGCCTGCTCAGAGCTGTCACCACTGTGGAGCTATAACAGGGACCTGGGTGGAAGGTGGTCACCAGGAAATTAGGGGAAGATTTGCAGGGTTAGAATTACTAGCTTTCTGGAAGGTCGAGGCGGGAGGATACCCGCAGCTCAGGGGTTCGACACCAGCCTGAGCACAGTGAGACCCCCATCTCTAGAGACAAGAAACAAAAAAAAAAAAAGACAAAAAATAAAAATACACAAAACCACAAAACCCAGCCGGACATGGTGGTGCACACCTATAGTTCCAGCTACCCGGGAGGCTGAGGCAGAAGGATCGCTCACAGCCCAGGACCTGGAGCTTGTGGTGACTACAATCACTGAACTCTACCCAGGGACGCCGAGTGACACTCTGTTTCAACAACAACAACAAAAAAAGAATTACCTTAGTGACAGATCATGGGATAAGTCACTGAACACAGCAGCTCCCTGAGGTGAAGGAAACTGCAAGAACATGACCCTAGAGGAAATCCAGATGGTTCCAGGACCACCAAGAATAGTTGTGCCTTGCAAAACTCTAGGAGGTGATATTTAAATCATAGTCATTATATATTTATATTGATTAAGACCATTTTATGCAGATGTCAGTCAAGTGTCCTGGAAGAAGGTAACCTTTTTTCTGTTTATAAATGATGCTGTATGGGCTTAGCCAGCACCGCCCAAACCCTGAGCTGCTCACAGGCTGTGGTGTCTAATTTGAGCCTCGCATTCTCTTCTTGCTGCTACCTCTTTGGTGGAGGGGGAAAGGTCCTGCTCTTGCTCAGGAAGACAGCCCTGGTGACAGCCTCCCCAAGAGCAGCGGGGCCGATGCCACCTAGCTTGTAAGAAAGGCCAACTATTGTAATAATAAACTTCTACCTTCTCTTGGAATCTTCTGGTTGGCTTTGTTTTCACACTACTTTCTCTTATTTCTTTTCAACTGAGACTTACAAACACCAGGATGACAATTCCTTTCATAACCTGATTTCAAAACATGCCACTTTCAGAGACTGTAAAGACCAAAGGCTCTTCTTGTCCCTCCCACCAGCTACTCTTCCAGGTTAAAGACTAGAGGTGCGAGGGAGGCCCAAAGCCAGGCCTTACCCGAAGCTTCTGGGCTGATGAGAAATCTCCGGGACTTCTTGGAAAGGAAGTGAGGTCATTCCACCTCTCCAGAAAGGGGAATTCCTAGGAACGGGTACCTGTGGGGAAGAAAGCCTCCTGAACTTCAAGGTCGCCTATAGTGAGAAAAACCACCCTGACCATCTCTCTCTCCCCGCAAGCTTTGTTTTCTTTCCTTTTCTGGCATCATGAAGCCTAGGTGCCCTGGAAGCCTGGGCAAGTGTGTTTTATTCCTCTTGGCTCCATGCCTGTCCAGGCTGTCCCTGCGCCAGGCCAAGGCAGCTGCAGGTGACTCATTGTCTGAGTCTAGTTCCTGCAGATGCTAGGCTGGGTCCGTTTCTTTAGGAAATCTCCAGCACTGCCCTGGACTTGCTTTAAATCAAACAACCCTTTGAGACAGTACCCTTTGAGAAGGGGACTGCTTCTTCCTACCACTATTCCTAGCACTTAGCACAATGCCTGGAATGAGGTAGGCACTCAGAAAAAAAACGTGTTGAATCCACTGAATGCATGGTGTGTTTTACATGGATTTATGAATATCATGTCAGGGTTCTCCAGACCAGCAGACCCATAAGAGCAGATAGATAGATAGATAGATAGATAGATAATAGATAGACAGACAGACATAGATATTTATTTTAAGGGATGGGCTCACACAATCGTGGGGCCTGGAAAATCCAAAATCTATAGGGTAGACTGGCAGCCTGGAAACTCTGGAAGGAGTTGATACTACAATCTCGAGTCAGAATTTCTTCTTCTCTGGGAAACAGTTTTTGCTTTTAAGGGCTTCAACTGATCAAATGATTGAATAAGGCCCATTTCTTACCAAGGGTAATCTCCTTTACTTAAAGTCAACTGATGGGAGATGTTAATTACATCTATAAAGTACCTTCAGGGAAATACCAAGATTAGTGTTTGATTAAATAACGGGGTACTATAACCTAGCCAAGTTGACACATAAAACTAACATCACATCCTTTGCCAAATTATGTTCATACAAACAGCCACCACTGCCACCACCAACCACAACAAAAAATCTATCACCAAACAAATACTACATAATAAAAGCCCAGTAAAACAGAGTTAGCCTAAAATTTGTACCTGAGTTCCAGCTAGGTGCTGGCAGCACCAAGATGCTTAAAACGCATTCACTGCCCTCAAGGAGGTAACTCTCTAGTGAGGGAGAGAGTCTGGTAGACAGATAATTACAGCCCAGTGTGATAAATACTATCATCAAGATGTGGACAGAACTCGCTTACTGTTATTTATATTTAGAGTTGGATAACCTTGAAGTAGTCAGAACGACCTTGGTAACCCGAGAGAGGGTCTGATGTCATCCAGGCTAATGTTATAACCTTAGCTGCTCTCGGGAGAGAGTTTAAAATACTGTACTTTAAATAAATGGACTCTGAAATGGCCAAAGGGTCTTAATGCCAGCAAATGTCAACACACCCAGGGCCATCAGGGTATTTGGGGGAAGACCTGTAAGGCAGCAGCCACTTTCTTTATCCCTGCCTGTGGCTTCTTCTGAACGCCAATCAGACATCCCAGGCCCTGTCTGAAGTCGTCTGGACAAATTACCCCAAGAAATTGACGCCTGAGAGGGCAGGCTAATGACTCAGCTCTGTCTGTTCCTTACCTACGGTAAATGAGGCCCAGGGCTAAACTCAGCAGCATTTCTATTTCTGGAAGGGTAGCCTTGTGTCCTGTTTCCCTTCCCCCAGTAGATGAAAGCAGATTGCAGGCATCTGTTTACTTTGACGGTGCTGATGGCTTTTATATGCTCGTGTTCTTCTACTTTCTTTCCAACAATATCTCTTGTCAAATTAAAGATTGGGCTCTACCTATTTAGTTGCAGATGCGTTGCTAACAGCACAACGGTGCTGGATTTCCCCCTTGTCTCCTACACGGAAACACTAAGATCACACAAGTAAATACCAGCGTCCCTGCATTTTCATGCCAGCACATGCGGTCAGATCCATTGACTAGACTCCAAAACTGGGCTTGCCCTGTGTTAGATCTGCGCTGACTCTTGTGGACCCAGAGAAGCTGAGGATAGCAGAGGGTCTTGTGGGTTGAGAAAAAGCAGCAGGGGTGTTGAGATGTCACGTTTTAACAGTCAATATCTAGCTGGTCAGAAAAGTGTTCAAACAATGTAACCTGCAGTCCGGGAAGAATCTGGAAGGAAACGCCTCAAACTTCCTAGTGGATCTCCCAAGGTGGTGGGATTGGAAGAGGGCACACGTTGTTCACTTTATACACTTCTACATTGCTTAAATTTGATACAAAGAATAAATAGTATTTTTATAATTAAAAATCTTAAATCAAAGTTTTTAAAAAGATAATTGATTACTTAACCCTATAATAACAATACTAACAGTAATAACACAAGAATACCACTGACCCTGATGGAGAAATACCCTCAACCCCACCAAATATATACCCTGTGAGAGCAGATTATAGGTGACTTTGATCTTCTGTTTCTTGCTGTGGATTTTAAGGGCTACCTCTCCAGGGCAGTCCATTCAGAGCAATGTTGGCCTCCTGGGGTCTCTGTGCTAGGAAGTTCCATGACCTGGCCTAAACCTGATGGGTGGTGGATGGCTGTGGCCATGTGAGTGCTTATTTGCCACCCCAGATCAAGTTTAGGACTGACACACAGTTTAATTATCATGCAGAGCTGCAGCTGGAGGCGGCTGGAGTGAGTTGGCATCTGCTTTTGCAGAGCACAATTTCTGCAAATAATTAACCACCAGAACTCTTGATTCTCTCTAATTAATGAAGAGGAAGCCTGGAATCTTCAAAGTCCACGGATGTCATGCTGCCATTGTGTCAGGATTGATCTCCTTTGTTCTAGACCAAAGAGCATGCCTCTCCTGCCTCTCCTAATTCTTTATAAATTGAATTTTTCTATTACTAGTTGTGACAGCTAAGTAACATGACTTCAGAAATTCACCCGCAGTTCATGCCAGTATTAGAAGCCTGAATAATAATAATTTTTAAAAAGAATCATAATGGAACAAGCTTTCTGTCCCTGACCCAGAATTAATCATAGTGAAGAGACACCTCCTGAAAGGAGGGTCGTTAATTACCTCTAATGGCTCTTACTAGGTAGGGTCTGAATTATTGGGAAGTCTGTAGACAGAAGGAAAGAGGGGATTCTTCGCTTCCTCTGTCCATCTCCACATGGTGCTGGGATGGAAGATGGTGGGATTTTGCTTCCAGGGGCCAGAGAATTGTGACGGGGGCCAGAGCAGAGTGCAGTTTGGTGGCGGATGCTGTTGTGTCAGCCTGGCAGACCAACAGCTCTGAACATCTTCCAGGATGAGAAGTGGAAGTGGTCGTTTCAGTGCAAATGGCTTATCTGTGTGGTCTCATCTGAGTATATAAGGAAACCCACAGAATTCAGAGTGGGATCCCAATAAACCCTAAGTCAGATCATGTCACTCAGCTCCAAACATTCCAATGGGCCCGTCTCCACTGTGTCTCCCACGACCTGGTTTCCCTACTCTCCTCCTCAACTCACTCCATCCCAGGCACACTGGCTTCCTTGATATTCCACCAACACTCCGAGCACACGCCCACCTCAGGGCCTTTGCACTGGCTATTCTGTCTGCAGCACCATTTTCCAGGTATCTACTTGGCTCACTTTTTCTCTTCCTTTAAGGCTTTGCTCACATGTCACCTTCTTAATGAGGTGACATTGGCCACTCCATATAAAATGGAAACCTCTTCTCAGCACTCCCTCTTTCTCTTATCCTGCTGTATTTTTCTCTCTTACCTTGTAACATACCATATACTTTCCTTCTTTATCATTTTTATTGTTAAATCTTTGCCTCCTCCACCTCCCACTAAAATGTAAGTGCTATTAAAACAGGGAGTCTTGTCCGTTTTGTTCGTTAACGTATTCCCAGCATCTAGAACTGTGCTAGTGCAATAAATATTTGTAGAATGAATGAATCAGTCATTACTCTCTGGAGTGTTTGCTGGTATGCGTGAAGACTGCATGCGCCCATCCAGCGTGACTGCTCAAACATCTTATAAAGCCCAGGGTATGGGCTGTTTCTTTTTCTTTCTCAAGTGTCTGGATAAAGTACTGTTGTTTCTTTTGGTTGTCAAATGTTAATAATTAAAGCAAACAGTATGATCAGAGTTAAATATTACTTGTGGTGTTGATTTCTATTAGGAAGAAGTTAGTGTAGGACTGGGCAAGAATGGGGCTTTTATGGGAGGGGTTTGGTTTTGTCCCCAAGGGTGCATGTTCTTCCTCTTTAAGTCCGCTGAGAGTGGGAGGTCTTTAGAGACATCATGCAGCAGAAATCATGGCAGTGGTGGGGGGGTAGGCATTGCACTTGGTGTAACTCAGCACTGACCCTACTAAAGAGAAAGCATTTATAGGTACCCAAGGAAGGGAAAATATGCTAAGGAATCAGGGTTTGGCCACGGCAGAGAGCTGCAGGCAGGGAGTTATAACAGTAGTCCCCAACCTTTTTGGCACCAGGGACCAGTTTCATGGAAGACAATTTTTCCATGGACTGGGGGTGGGGTGGGGGTGGGAGGATGATGAGAAATGGGGAGCATTTATAAATACACATGAAGCTTCACCTGCTTGCCCCGCTGCTCACCTCCTGCTGTGTGGCCCGGTTCCTAACAGGCCACGAACTGGTACTGGTCTGAGGCCCAGGGATTGGGGACCACAGAGTTACAGTAAAGCCCACAGTCTCTGCCATCTCTATGAATTGTTTCCAAACAATGGGACCACAGATTCCTGTACTAGATTCTTTCCATTGAAGAATGACTATTGAGTCCTGCTTGTGTCTGTA
This sequence comes from Lepilemur ruficaudatus, assembly GCA_963574885.1. Lineage (NCBI taxonomy): Eukaryota > Metazoa > Chordata > Mammalia > Primates > Lepilemuridae > Lepilemur > Lepilemur ruficaudatus. The sequence continues at coordinate 24,807 of CAUYRT010069320.1, read as the reverse complement.
ACTTGCTTAGGGGTTTGGTAAATCTGGCAGAGGTTGCAGTGTAGAAAGGTCAGGGCCTTGGGAAGTGGATAGAGCCAACCTTCCATGCTCTACTCGATTTGTGCCTTACATCAATCCGGCACTTAGCTCAGAGGTGCTGCCCTAAGAGGAAGACATGCATGCACTCAATTAGCAGGCCAGCCAGTGCTGGGCTTGGTGCTGGGTCATGACACGTAGGCTCTAGCCCTGATTCTGCAGCGCCTGGTTGAGCAACATTAGCCATTCATCTCCCTGCGCATGGTTTCTAACTCCACCTTCTTAATACTTTGCAGAGGCTTTTTTCTCATTTGCTCCTCTAATTAACTCTGTTTCTTAATTTAAAATAAAGAAAGAAAAGAAGAAGAAGAACAGGCCCAGAGAGGTCAAGATATTTGCCTGGATCACACTGTTATCAAGAGGCAGGACCAGGATCTGTAGTCTCCCTGCCAATCCAGTTTCTGTCCACAACATCCTTCAGGTAACAAGGACATCCACCCTATTTTCCTCTTAAAGCTACAAATGAAACTGTCTTTATGAGTAAAAAGGGATTTTATCAACCCAAAGTGGATTATTACTAAAGTGGCCTTCCAAATTTAGAGGATGCTCAAAGGTCAGAGATAAGAACCTGAGCTAAGTCTCATGGAGGTAAAGGTATGAATTATTGTGTGTGTGTGTTTTATTTTAGATATCCTAAATTCAAATTCCAAGGCTGACATTTAAAACATCCCTCCAAAGCCAAGTTTGTTATAGTGCTCTGGTTCTAAATAGCAAAGTTGACCTTCCCTCTTAGACTCGTATCCTATATTATTCTGAAGATTCTTCCTGCAGACTGCTCCCGACAACCCACCTACAGAAGCCTCCAGGACACTCTTGCTGATTTACAACTGCAATCTCGCTAAAAGAAATGGAGAAAAGCCAGGATGAGTTTCTGTTAGACAGAATCGCTGGCATGAAATACTAACATCGCTACGACTTGGCATATAACTGACTGACTGCATCACCATCCCCCCTTCTTCCTTCACTGAAATAGGCCATTTGTTGGAGAAGTGAGGGAGTCTGTTCCTCAGCCCCTGCCCCCCAAAGAGTGAAGGAAGAAGGCTGCTGACTGTGCTGTGTAGCGTGAGCTTGAACGTGGCTCCCAAAAGCCAGTCTTGAACCGGGAAGCCTTTTCTTGTTCAGTTTCCATGTCAGTGGTTTGTCTTTGATGAGTGTCTGTGACTGCTGTGTGCAGAGCCCTTCTGCTTCCTGCCTTTACAGAAGGAATAGAGACGGCCAGGCAGGATGCAGGCAGGAAGCTCCAGCTGTTCGTGGTTCAGAGGCAATGATTAGCTGTGAGTCGGCCATTTGGCTTAGGCAAAATAGTGTCTTAATGAAGAAGGGATCCCTGTCCCTTGTATTTATTCTCTCCCAGAACATTGACCCAAGCTGTCAATTTGTCAGTCAAATATTTATTGACACTCCCTCCTCCCCATCTTGCATAAATTGCAGGATGCTATAAGAAGCAATACCTTTCATGATGGTTACAAACTTTAAAAAAAGAAAAAAAAAAGAAGTAAAACCTTACAAGTTATTGGAGACTTACCTTGGAAAATAAAATGAGTATCTGTTCATCAACAGTGGAAAACTCAAATGACTATGGGGCTGGTGGGGGCAACATGAATGAATGAAGCTGTTTCATAATAGCATCTTAAGGCTCATTTTTTTTTTTTTTTTTTTTGGTTTACACAGACACATTTTCCTGTTTCCATTTAACATACAAGAATATTTTTTTCTCCACAAAATCAGAGCCTTGTTGGCCTATCTTTAGTTTTCACACTTTTGATGGAGGAAAGAATGTCTTCCTCTTCTATCCAGCAGAGTAAGTGCCAAGGCAAATGGAAACTAACACCTGGTTTCGGTGTTAAGAGACAACTGGAAGTGCTTCACAGATGCAATGGGGTCTGTGTCAGCTGGAGAGATGTGGTTGTTGGAAGGGGCAGCTGCTTGCTAAGTGCCCTGTTGCTTTGCTGCTGAGTGAGGATGGAGGCCTAGAAATATATCTCCAAATTCTTCTAAAGCACTGTCCTTGCCCAAACATGTCATGGGGTGGGTTACCATTTCTCTCCCTTAAATGTGTTTAGGTTTGTCTTATCCTTCCATTTCCCCCAGCTAGATGGGAGGCTCCTCAGGGAAGGCGAGGTTTTTCTTTCTTTGCTCACAGGGATAGACTGAGCTCTTGCACATGGCTGCTGGGCTGTGCTTACTCCACACCATCGTCAGGCATGAGACAGAGAGGACATCACAAAAGAGAGGACACCCTCCCTATGGTCTGGTCAAAGGCATGCAGAGTAATGCACCAGGGCATGAGTATTGATGATTAAGGAAAGCAGAAGGACCTCCCCCCACAAAGTGCCATCCAGTCTTCAGACAGATAACCCTGGAAAGCTCTCTGTGGAAAGTGCAACAGGGCTACAAAACCTCCCTTCTTTGTACTCTTGCCTCTTTGCCATTCCTCCCATCAAGGAGTCTATTTCTCACATTTGATTTTTGCATATTGATATTATACTCTGTGACCTTGTTAAGCTCACTTATGAGTTCTAGTAATTTTTTGTGATGTTAGGATTTTTGATGTAGAGGATCATATCATCTCCAAATAAAGACATTTTTACTTCAGGAAAAAAAAAGAAGTCTTTTTCTCCACTCCTTGACTTTGAGTTTGACTGTGACTTGTTTTGAATATTGGGGTATTAGCACACATAGTACAAGCAGAGACTTGAAAAGCACTTGCACACTGCAGCTGGCCAACTCCTGTTGCAGTAGATCCATGGGACTGTCGTTAAATAAGCTCAAACTAGCCTGCTGGAATGGCCACAAGGAGGAGAACTGACTCACACACTCCACTCAGCAGACAGCCTGTTAACCACCAGCCTGTGAGTGAGGCTCCTCCTAGGCCAAGCACCTGGTCCAAAGGAGATCTACAGAAGAACCGTCCAGCAGAGACCAGCCCAAATTGCCAACCCACAGGACTGTGAACTAATGAACGATCATTGTTTGAAAAACAAACAATCAAAAACGATGCTATGCTAATCAATCCCATTGAAGACCAGATTCTGCCCACTGCTGTCAATTTGCTCCATGCTAAGGGAATGAGGACTACATGGCTACATAGGAAAAGTGCCTGTGAAATCACAGAAACTGTCAAGGACACTGTACAAGTTCCCTGCTCCTGTATCCCCCCATCAGCTCTCTGCCTGCTCGAATGCCTCTGATAAAAAGGGGTGTGTGTGTGTGTGAAAAATCACAAACCAGGAAAGACAAAGGTGGGAACTGTGCTGGTTATTGATCTTAAAGTCAAGGTTACCAGCTTAAGCCTACATCTAAATTGTGAATTTGCAGAGAAGAACAGAGTACAGAGATTAAATAAGAGAATAGATAGCCTAGAGGGATGCTGTATGTATGAGCCTTGCATGGCGTCTGTCTCAATTTTAACAGCCCTTTGGTTCCTAAGTCTTCCAGAATTGGACTGTCCCCCTCGGGCAGCAAGCCACAGCCACAGCGACAGCACGTCCTGGCTCTTACCTCTTTTTCTCCGATCGAATTCCCTGGTCCCCAAACCTTTTCTAGTTCAACTTTTAGCAAAAATATCAGTTTTCCTGAAGTGCAGATATAGGGCCTTTAACTACAACCCAACTTGGAACCTGGTAAGTCAAGTTTGATTTAGTATTTTCTTGAATGCAACTGGCTGATTTGTTCATAAGATTTATATTTTTATTAATTAATACAACAAAATTTATTTAGGTATGTTTTTGGATGTTGGGAACATAAAAATCAAAATTAGATCCTTACATTAAGAGCCCAACAGCCTAATGGAAAAGACTAAAGTGTGTGTGTGTGTGTGTGTGTGTGTAGTGATACAAGAACTAAGAGTGTGCCGTGGCCTAGGGAGCACCACAGCCAGAGGGACTAACTGCATGCATGTGTCAGTTGAGTGGGGAGCAGAGAAAGCCCCACCAAAGAGTGATGCTCAGACTGAATCTTGAAGAAAAGTAGAGGACCACTAGGCAGATGTGGAGACAGGAAAGAGCACTATGGGTTTAGAGAACAGTAAATATTAATACTTAATTTGGCCAAAGCATAGGCTACGTTGATGTGATGAGGGAAGGACAGAAAGATGGTATGGGGGGAATAATCAGAGGTGAGGCTGGAAAAGTGGGCAGGAGTCTCCAGGTCTTGAATAATCTTGACTACCAGTGTAGATGCTGTCAGTGTTTGAAAGTGTCCCCCAAAGTTGCTGTGCTGGAAATTTAATCACCATTGGAACAGTACTAAAAGACAGAACCTCAAAGAGGTGATTAGGTCACGAGGGCTCTGCCCTCCTGAATGGATTATTGCCGTTATTGTGGGAGTACGTTCCCTGTAAAAGGACAGGTTTGACACCCTGCTGCTTCTCTATCGTCCTCTCTTGCTCTTCCGCCTCCTGTCATGGGATGACGCAGTGAGAAAGCCCTCGCAGACGCTGGCTCCTTGACTGTGGGCTTCCCAGCCTCTAGCCAACAAATTCCAGTTCAGTATAAATTACCCAGCCTGTGGTATTCTGTCACAGCAGCACAAAACGAACCAAGATAGTAGGGAATTTAAAATTTACCTGGTAGATGATGGGGAACCATTGAAGGATTTGAAACAGAGGAGAGAAGCATTCTGATCTGTAATTTTGTAAGATAACCAATGGCAAAATGTTGGTGAATTGGAGGCAGGCAGATTGGTGGGGAAGTTATTACCGCAGTCTACACAAAAGTGAATAAACCACAAGAGCCCTGGACACAGATGAGGAGAAGACCACAAGGCCGAGTGAAGAAGGGGTTATCCAAGCCTGGGGGTTCCTGCCTGGGCACTTGGTTGAAGTAACTCGATGTAGCAGAGCTGTACGTGTGGGTGAACTCTGTGTTGTTAAGCAAAAGCATCGTTTTAATATGACAAGTTGACATATCCTATGGGGGTCTCGAAAGAGGCAGGGTATTTTGAAGGTGAGAACCAGTCAGTACTGGTTCGGAACGCTTAAGTGTAAAACTGAGTGCCAGCAGCACGAAGGACAGTCAAGGGCCTTTTTTCGGAAACTCCAACCGAAAATAGCAATCTGGGCTGGACTGGCTGGATTGGCAGGTGTGGGTGTCACGCCTGTGAGCAGACTTGGTGGCTCCCAGGATGACCCAGGCCTGTAGTTAGCTCTTATTATCAGCTATGGCTGATTTCCAAAGTAGCAGCAATGGCAGCTGACAGCTTTGGAAGTATATTTTCTTTTCTGTAAAGAAAAGTGCCCACAAGCAATACATCTCCTAAGTGGTTATTCCTTCTGGTTTGACTAAGAGCCTCTGTGGCTGAAAATATACCTATGATTTTCGTAAGGCCATTAAAAAAAACTTGATTACTTTCCTCCCCCCACCTCCCTCACCCCCCCACGCCACCGTCCCCCACAGTCAAAATGCCTCTCGGGTAACTTAGAAGAATCAAAGTGTAAGTTCTACCCCTGGGAAACATGTCCAAGAAATGCCTGGTGCATGCTTTAGTTCATTAGAGTATCTTTTCCCCTTCTGCATATCACAATAAAAGTAAATTGGAATACAAGGATTCAAAGGCAGAGAAGGAACCTAACCTTAACAATCAGATTAGAAGTAAATGCCCCCTTTGGGGATCTGAAGTTAGAACACAGGATTCCACTAAGTTTGAGACTCTCAGATAAAAAATTCTTCCTATGACCTAGAGCTCACGAGGCCAAAACATCCGGTGGTAAGTTTGTTTTAGTGTATGGTAACTGGGTGAAATACCGAGAGGTTTATTTTGTTTGTAAATTGAACTTTAGATACTGTAGTTCATCCAAGAAACACTAGAGGGAGCAAGTCAGATAGAGGAAAAGGCTACACTGAGAATGAATGGGAACGAAGAGGAGAGAACTCTGAGGAAGGCATGTCACTAAGGAATGACATTTTACTTGCATAGACACTAATATTTATACTATGACCAAGTGACTTTATATTATAAATCCAGTATTAAAAAACCGTAATTATGATCTATTGTGTCTGTTCACAATCCAAAACACTAGAGGTAAACTATTACTCCCTGACCAGAATCTACATTCTGTCTATTTTAGGCATTTTGTTAGCCAATGCAATATAGTTCTACCTGTGAGTCTTTAATTTTAAAGGATACATTTTTTTTTTGGATGAAAACCCTTTCACAGATACTGGATTTTTTTTAACAGCACTGGTGGTCATACTTACACTTCTCACAGTGAATAGTAATGACACCAGATATTTTTAGACACTTGTAGGAATGAAATGTGCTCTTTGTAGATAAGCTGGATTGAAAGCATTTCTTTCTTCATTTTCTCCATAATTTTCATGTATTAGCTCTACATTAAAACACCGTTTTACAATCCAGAAACACTGAAGTTCACTGGACCAATGTCATACACATGTCAATGGGAACTGATATTTGTTTTTCTTGTTTAAATTTTCAGTTCCTCAGTTCTTTTGAAATGCCAAAAGAATTAGTGAAGGCCAGAGTCTCATCATCAATTAAAAAAAACTTTAACAATTAGTTACTACCATCAGAAACAAATATTAATATCTTAACATCTTAGCAAGAGACTATTCAACTGATTTATTAAAATATTTTCCTGAATAATGAACTAATACTTCTATGAAATATTGTCCTTCAACCATAGCAGATATCTGACATACGGCTGTTAAAAGCATGTGTGAATCCAAATGTAAGAAAAGTCACAATAAAACATGCTAAGTTAATAAGTATCTGCCTTTTTACAAACCTTAGGGTCGGACTCACCTGGACATTAATGTCAAGAGAGTAGAAATCACAATGCAAACACCTTAAGGCAGCGTCTGTTGGAAACGATCAAAGACACTGACAAGAAACACTCCGCTCTGAAATTTGGGTTTGCATTTGTTAGCCATGCATGATACTACTTACCTCTCAGGGTAGAACCTTTAATTTCGGAAAGTGCTGACATGCGTTACGGCACCCGTTATCAAAAGTCTTTGGCAGAAATGCCATTTGTCCTTGTTGTGGTAATGAACAGATTTAAAACATTCTGGTGTCACCATCCCTGAAAAAGCACATTCATTTGAATATTTCTTCCACAAGCATCATGAAATATTTCCTGAAGGCACATGTGTGTAGAATGCTATGGAGAGATATTGCTGGTGAATGACAGAACGTCTGGTTGATTTACATGAAACCCCAAGTGCTTGTATGAGAATAGGTTAGGTTTAGATTGACGAGCAAATGTGTAACCAGACTTCTGGCTGACAAATGGCAGAACTATGCCAGCACATTAGCTTCTCTGGAGAGAGACCAAAAGCGAAGTGAGAGGATCAAGTTCACTCCATAAAGGACATTCAAACCTAGTGGATGGCACAGTGGCTGAGACACTAAGCACATATAGACATATTAATACCCTAAAATAGCACTGGGTGTCTTTATGGTTGAGCTGGCATCCAAGCCAGTGATCAAACTCTTATTAAGCATGGCTATCTCCTATACATGTGTGTATATTGATATTCCTTCAAAAGGATCCTGGTGTTTTCAAGCGAAGTCTATTTTATTGGCAGCTTTGTTTTAAAGTCACTAACCTCTAAAAACGGATTGTTTGGGTAAACTAGAAACTGAAAATAACAACTGATGAGAGTAGTATCAAAAATGCTGACAAGCATTAAATGGTCCAGACTGAATTAGATTTATTCTGGCTGGGTACAGCTGAGAATAGAAACACGCATATAGCCTCTGTCAAGAGGGATGAATAGTTTGGGTAGCACTCTTTTTTCCAGGCTGAGGCTGAACGCTCAGGGCTCTGGGTCTGCCTTCAAGGAAGTCGTGTGATAGTAACGATAGATACTATTCATTGCTGGTCCCTTCCTGGGTGCTTGGCATACATTATCTCATTTAATTATCACCATTGCACTGTGGGGTAGGGCTTATGATGTTTGCTTTATAGATGAGCCTGAAGTTCAGAGACATTAGTTGACTTGTCCAAGGAAGGCCACACATGAGTACGTGACAGCGTCAAAATTTAAACTCCAGCCCTTTCCATCATGTTACATTGCTTCTCAAATGTCTAATGAACGTTACTGGTCAAGGTTTGGTGGCTTTCGAGACCTGTGGTATTTGAGGAATGTTGAGGTGAGAAAAACAGAGAGAGCCAGGAGATGTGGGTTTGCATAATGACTCTACCATTTACTGGCTGTGTGATCTTGGAAAAATTCCTAAACTCTCTGAGCTGTCTCTTCACCTATAAAAAGTGTGTCTGTGTTGTGTGTGGTAGGGGTATTAGAAGATTTTTAAACTACCTTTCATTTCTAATCTTTGATGGTTTCTTGAGCCTTGAAGGGGCTTTTAATTTCCCATAACTGAGGTGCATGTTTGGTCTTTTGCTCTGTAAGTGAACTCAGATGTGAGGAAACCCTTCCATTTGAAATTCAAGAACTGACTTAATTTCTGCACAGAGATATTATTCCTCCTCTCTGTAAAATTCACTTTCTATGTGAGATGCCTCAACACAAACTATTAATTCACTTTCTATGTGAGATGCCTCAACACAAACTATATCCTATTTCCCTGGTGTACTGAATGTGGTGCTCTACTCATAAATGAGCCATACCGAGGCCTGCAGGACATGCTGGAAACACAAAATGGTGTTTCATAATGGTATCACAAAGGAGTATCACTACAGTTGGCTTTCATCTGAAGGCAATAAATGTTACTTCCAGTGGGTGAGAAAAACAAATATGCATGTAGTTGCCTATTTTAGATGCTTTGGTCTATTTCTGTAAATTAACGAGGCTTTATTTATCTCATGCCTCTACTTATTTATAATTCACTATAATATGCTGACGAGCTTTCTCTGCAAATGGCTGTCTAATCTTAGAGCGCATCACCCCTTGCTAGTTTGGCTTGCACCCATTCTCCTGTCGATGGAAATGTATACATTGGCTCTCCTGCCGTGGACATGCATCACCCGCTGCTCAGCATTCTTGAGGATCAAATGACATGAGCCATGCTGTATGTGGGGAGCAATGTTTGAAAATTCCTTTGATGTTGTGCCTTGTGACAATGGCTAAATCCAAGCTTTTGCTATTTGACCAAATGCCAAATGTGCTACCCTGAATATCTATGATCGTACAGATGGATGGATGAAAAAAAAATAAGATTAAACCAATGGAAAATATATTTCAAAACTATTTTGCAGGGCTAATTAAGGCAAAGCTTTGATTAATTGGAAAGTTAGTTGAGCAGGGTGTTTTAGCTAATTAGGAGCTAAGGTATAAATACTTAAAAAAATTCATTATATATATACTTAGTGCCATCTGTGTATATGGTATTAAGTATTCAAAGAGGGGCAAAAGTTCATATAGTCCTTCTATCCAAAGCATTTTCTGGTTTTCTTCTACCAATTATTGCTGAAAAATTTGTTCTATTTCTTTTCAGTCCTTTTTAATGCTTATGTTTTATGTTGTTTTTGTTACAAAGACGTGACCATACAGGATATGTATTTTGAATCAATTTTTATTCATTTAACATTACAAGAATTCAATCTAAGTGTTATTCTGTTAGGAGTATACAATGGTATGCTTAAACATCCCCTTGTTTGCTTAAAATTTGGGTTGTTTTCACCTGTTTAGCATGATAAAAATGTTATGAAGAAAATCTTTGCACATAGAGGTAAAGACAAATTTGCCTATACGGAATTATTGGACCAGAGAAGACAATTTTAAATTCTCAATATTATCAATATTCATTGTAATTCCTTTTCAAAGGAGTGGTACCATTTTATACCCCTACTACCATTGTTTGACCATAAGTTTCTTCTTTCTCTATCATTATTGAGTTTTTATTTATTTACATTTTTTGTTTATGCAACAAGCAAAGCACTTTTGCAGGAAAAAATTTAATTGGGAAAAAATGTAATAGCTATTATCTGTTGAATTCACACAATACCCTTGCAAAATCAACAGTTTACAGAGAACAGATATTGGGAGCAATTAAGTGATTTGCCCAAGTCCATACAACTATCACCATAGCTGGAGCTTAAGGATCTGGCTGCTTCCGAGGCCAGGCCTGTTGTGTGTTCCACTCCACCGTGGCAGCCCCCTAAAGAGCAGGAGGGGTCGAGGCTAATGAGCCCTTCAAGATAAGCTTGAAGAAGCTTGGTGGTTGGTGTGCCTAAAGATGGAGTAGATGAGCAGGACTGGAGATTAAAATGTCAAAATGGCTTTGTTCTCTTAAGAACCAAACATTTCCTCAAAAAGAGTGGATAATTTTTTATTAATTTATGCATGCTGTTTTGCCCTCCCACATACACATCAAAAAGGTTTAAAAAAGAAAAAAGTATGTTATTTAATAGTGCCTGAGCGTTGGAGTATTTTAACTAAACTCAGATATACATGAGTAACTCCAGTTGGAAGTTGTTCATGCATATCTGAAGGCAGAATGTGGCCTTTTGACTTTAGCCTATTAAACACAAGGAAATTCATAGTTAAAATTCCACTCTTAGCTCCCCAGCCAAGATGGGAATGGCCCCAGCCATAAACCATGAGGGACAAGGCTGCCACGAGGCCCAATAACCTGTTGGCATTACAGAGTAGGGTAGGCAAACCACAGTTAATCAAGACCTCACCTTCATTTTTCAAAAAGCTGAATGGATTGAAAAGTGTGTATGTCATTCTTTCCAGGGGGCAGGCAGACAGGTTTTGCAACACGCTGGAGGAAGACGTGTGGAGTCAATGACAAACGCCTCCTGGTTGTAGGCTGTTTGGACGCTCCAGGTATCCATCTGGAGAGTCATCTTGGGAAAATGATTTGGCGTCATGTGCCTTCTTATTCTTTGCAAAGATGAGAAAGAGGAAAGTCCACTTTGGAGGCCACAGTCTAGTAAAACGGCAGGATCTACCGGCATTGGCTCCATAGAGGGTGGCTTTGGGGCAGGGCAGTCTGGGCTTCCATTGATCTGGAGGTTCTTGGTGTTTAGAAGGCCCCCAGTGAGCTCAGCAGGAGGCTGAATAATGGGAATTGGCAAAACCCAGGGATGGGCTCACCTCTCTAGATTGTAAAACCCCATTGTCTAATCAGACATCCCTTCATGGACATTAGCAACAAAAAACAAAACAAGTCACCAGTACTTAGTTTTCAAAGATGTGATTCTGAATGTGGATAGCAGAAAGAATGCCTTGTTAATATTTCCAATACCTTTCAGATAATTGCAAAGGAGGCTGGTTTCTTCAAGCATTCAGATGATCTCCTCTAGAGGCTTTTATAGGGAGGTGAAACTGCTTTGGTGAATTTTTCAGTGCTGAGATGATAATCTGGATTCACCCTGCCTTTAAGGAGAAAAGCTGGAAGCAGCAGGCAGCATCTGTAGAGAAGTAGAGAAGTGAACGTCTCTCCAGGTCCCTTGTTTTGTAACCAGATTTTAATTTTAATCAGCGAGGAATCCTGTAAAAACATTAACAGAAAACAGTTTGGAAGCAGCTTTGATTTCAAAACCGTGCAGTGATGTATCTACTCCACCCATGTATTTTCAAAGCCACTTGCCTGAAAGGTCAGGCAATAAATAAGCGTAGCGTCCAGAGCTCTGCCTGGAACTGGATCCCCGTTTTGCTGGCGGCAGTAGAGAGAGGGCAGCATTAGAGAGAGGGCAAGCCGAGTTGAGCTGCAGGGGTATTTTCCCCCAGTGTGGCCTAAATGGCTCTTCTCTCTGACTTCACTGGAGTGTTTTCTGTCACCTCCAAACATTGCCTGCTGTGATAACATTCATTCCCGAGGCTCATGCCCAATGTGACAGTCAGGAATGCGTGGAAGACGCAAGCCCAGTTAGACAAAATGGCTGTGCCGCCCAGCCCCGCTGGCCTGGCTGCGCAGCTGGGGAGGAGCTGACCTCCATTTTGCCCCCTGTTGCCTTTGGAAGGCTTTCATTTGGGTTTTTACTAGTGGGTGGTCTCTTAGGTCTCCTACTACATTCCAAATATTTCCAAAACTCTCTAAGAGCTCGTGGTTCTCCTGACTAATGTGGGATGGCTTCCTGGTGCTGGCTGCTCCCCGCTCACAGTCCCAACCCACCCCCGTTTTGTTTCCTTTGAAGTCGGTTTGAACAAGGCAGAATTTGTGACTCTGAAGTTCTAAGATTCTGGGTATAGTAGTTTTTTTTGTTTGTTTTGCTTTGTTTTTACAGCCTCTTATGCTTTAAAGTTCAGCAGTCTCCAAGCTCTTTGGATGGCTCACCTGATTTAGTAAAAGATTTTGAGCAGATATTCCCAATACTTGTAATTTATTTGTAACTTACATACATGTACTATTGAAGTAATATATTTTGATAATTAAAAACATACAAAGATGAAATGATATTGTTTATTTTCTTGATGCTGCAAAAACCCTTGTTGCTTTTTACTATCCTATTAAGGTTGTATGCTCCTTTTATATTTATAGATGTCTGAACTGAATTTGCTGCATTTGAAAAGTCTGGTTTAACGCTTTGTGATATGATTCAAAAGTGTGCTTCTAAGCTCAGTCTATTTTGATACCTGGTTTTAGTGACTATCATGGCTAAAATGATACTACAGAGATAATGCAAGAAGGGCAGTACTGGCTGTAATTACTAAATTGTGACTCATTTTTTCAGTCATATCCACCAGCTATGCAAAGTTTCTGTTGACAGTTTAGTAATAAATTTTCATCTGCCTTGGTGCCAATCAATAATTCTTATAATCTAATCAAAAGTGCTTCCCATTGGCCTAATCCAGAGAAAGGCAGAAGACAAGGAAATCTGGTTAATGCATTTTTACATAGATAGATAGGGAGAGAGACAGATATGTTCAAAGCTCTCTGAAATTTGAAAGATTTTTAAATAATTTTAAAAAATCCCATTTCTCAGTTTTTAAAAGTATGCATATCAGAATTTTTAATAGAGGTAACATTGTTTTCAGAACCAAATTTTCATGATGGTGGAAATAATTCTAAATATCCACATTCAAAGTGTTTTCTTTATGGCATGAATTTCTTTTTTTCAAAGCTGTCACTTTCTCACTCACTTATATAATATCAATGTTACCTTGGCTGGACAAATTCGGTGTCTTCATTTTTGCAGAGAGGTTGCATATTTCAACAGCTTCTTGTCATCATGGAAATTTTAGAAAATGCTTTTCACACAGTAATGTGACAGAAGGGGGCTCACCCCATGAGCCATTTTGGTTTGTTTCTGCTGGGTAGGATTACATTTTACGAACAGCCCAGGCAAATTGGGAGGGAAACAAGAGGATTCCTCTAAGTTCTTGCAAGTAACACCAACACCTGGTGCATGTGAATGAGGTCACTGGAAACAGTTTAATAAAGACAGTTAACAAAGGCATGGGCACCGTTCAGGAAGCTGGCAGTGATAGGGAAGCAATGGCAGGGAGACCTCACCGCCTTCCCCTAAGCCTGCAGGGGTAAGGGAGGATACCAACCGAAGCCGAGGGAGAGAGCTGTAGCTCTAGGCGAGGGAGCATGGACTGTAACCGTGACTTTGCTGTAGGGACTTTATGAGTTTGCTCCCACTGCCATAATAGCATAGACTAGGTGGCTAAAACCACAGGAATCTATTTCTCACAATTCTGAAGTCCAGAAGTCCACGACCAAGGTGCTGGTAAGGTTGGTGTCTTCTGAGGCCTCTCTCCTTACCACCTTCACTCTATGTTTTCACAGGGACTTTCCTCTGTGCATGTATCTGTGTCCAAATTTCCTCCTCCTATAAAGCCACAAGTCATGCTGGATTAGGATCCCCAACTAATAATCTCATTTTAACTTAATTACCTCCTTAAAGGCCCTGTCTCCAAAAACAGTCCTATTTTGAGATAGCGGGGGTTAGGAATTAAACATATGAATTTTGGGGAACACAATTCGGCCCATGACAGGTACAAGGTCAATCTGTGGTGCGTGGGGAGGAAGCTGGGCAACAGCACCTTGATTGATTCTTCCGCCAGCCCACGTGGCAGCCCATTGGTCTCCAGCACCGCTCATCGGCCACACGCAAATGGAAGGCAGAGGCAAGCAAGCTTGTTTAATGCCACCCCTGCAGTAAGTGTCAGTCTCCTGGGATACAGACAGGAATAAAGAGTAATCTGCACGAGCAAACAGAGTATGCAGCTCACAAAGTCGCTGCTGAATTTAGAAAATAGATTTCGTTGACCTGTAGTGTTATGAATGATTTATTTAACTTAGAAAGAAGGAAAGAAGTAATGATCAGCATAAGCCTGGGCGTTTGGTTTTGTGGATTGCACAAGAGATGCTGGTTTCAGAGAACTGCTGTTATAGGCTTAGCTTTGTAGTAACAACTTGAATATCTAGCACAGCACTAGTTCTTGTGAGAATTACAAAAAGGCATTCCCTATGGACAAATGAGAAAAAAATGCCTTATGCTGGACAGAGCATTCTTTGGTACACAGCTTTTGGTGAGTTCCCCATTCGCCCTCCTTAGCAAAACACATGCTGCATGACCCTGTGCGGTGACCCTTAGCATGGGCTCAAATGGGTGGTCAACACTCTGCCAGTCTTCTCTTTCCAGCCCCCCATCATGAACAACTTGAAGGATAAATTTTGATGTTGTGTCTGTTGTACTCTGCGAACTGGCAGCCTCCTAGTTCCACATGGAAGAAAATCCTTTAGCCATGGCAACATTCAAATCTATCACGGGCTGTTTTATTAATTAAATCCCCTTTGCTGGCAGTTTCTGGCTCGCCTGAACTTAACTAAGTATTTGATGGATCTTTCACCTAAAGGGAGTAATTAATGTTAATTTAGATTATTATTCCTTGTTAGCACTTCTGGTAACCCCATTGCAAGTGTTTAGAATTATTGGCAAAAATGAATATAAGCACTGGATATAAGTATTTTGGATTTTCTTTATTCATCAAATGGATTTCAGCTTATGGTGAGAAAGTTGCACATGGCACAACTCCAGTCATATAGTCATTGTAGGCGTGTATGGTCTTTTTGACAATTTTCTGGCAGATGGCAGTAAAGAGTTCTAAGAACAAGGTGACTCTTCTGTCCCCAGTTGCTATAAAGTTGCAGTTTGGGTAAGTGGCAGGTTAGGTACCTATGTGTGTGAGGCCATAGGAGTGGAGCTGGGGAAAGGGAAGGACCCACTGAAGGCTAAGACATGGTCCCCACTTCTCAACACAGTGGGGGAGGGAGGCCTATGGGTACCGACTCAGCTTCAGAGTATCGCCCAGATGCACCGCCTCCCTCTGCCCTGTCCTCTGTGTTCCTGACTGGGAACGAGGAATGACTGAGGAGAACAGCCCACCACCCACTCAGGCAGAGGAAACATTAGGCTACTGAAGCTATTCTTTGGGCTCGTGAGAGACTCATGGTAGCCACTGCCAGGACAGGAGAGGGAGACTGCTGAGGACCAGGGGTCTGGGGTGGATGCTGAGCAACGGGCTGGCCCAGGAGCAGCCTGGTCAGTTCCACAGTGAACTTGGCTGTCTATGGAAGCCACTGGAACGACACCCGAGGCACCAGAGCCATAAACTGCATTCTTGCTTAGCCAAACCCAGTTTTTTCTTTTCGGGAGAAAGGAATCTCTTTTTCAGTATTCACAGTGGGAAGCCAACACAACCCTACCTGGGAAGCCATTTGTACTGGTTACAGCCTAGGCCTAGCACCTTCCTCCATCCGTGAGGACGAGCCCCCTCTCAGCTACGTTCCTCAGACTCACTACTGATCTTTGCCAATACTCACCCTCTAACCTACTGGGCTTTTACTACTGTTCTTTTTATGACAAATGCAGCACAGAAGTCATTAAGATAAGGATTTAGCAGGATGCTTTGATGTGAGGATAGGAGGTCCCCCTATCTCTGCACATGGAGAGCTGGCAGCAGATGCCAGATTGCAGTAGGATGAGGTGGAATTGGAGGTGGGGACAGATGGGGTTGACAGCACTCAGCATTGCTGTAGAGAGGACCAATTGGAGGACAAAACAGATGAGATGGGTCAGATTGGGGAATTCATACCTCCCCATGACCATAAAGGGTGGAAGTTCTTTTCATTCTCAAAAACTCAGGCATTTATTCTAGAGACTTTAGAATTAACTTATGGTTAATGAGGTGGTTGGCTGGTGAGGAAGTGTTCCCATGATCTGTGAGGTTGGACTGGCTTCTCTTGGGATGCAACTTGAAAAATACCCGAGAAGATCAGGAGGCTGCTGCATTTGAGTTCCTGCAGGATGTTGGCTTTGTGGCATCAGAGATGGCAACTCACTGCTGACATCTTAGAAACATCACTGTTTCCTTACTTTAATGTAGCCGAAGTTGGTGGCTGAGAGCTTGTATCTTACGAGCCTATTACCACCCTATTTACCAGGCCTTCAGGGGACAGCTTTGGGAAGGTGATGTTAACCAACAGTCTGTTTTATCTTCTTTTCCTCCTACACTTTTGCTTACTTATATTCATTCTCCTACCTATCTCCCTTTCTAAGTCTTTCTTTTCTCCTTCCTTTCTCTCTCTCCTTTATGTTAGCCTCTCATGTGGTTTTCTTTGTATTTCCTGTCTGGATTTTCCACTTCCACACGCTTCCTGCTCTTTAACTCCGTTTCAAACCTCTAGCACGTTCTATATGACAGTGAGAGGTAAGCAGACTTCATGGCACAAATTGGCGGCATCACAAAAGGCCTTTGGTGGGCACTTACCATCTTATGACAGAATTACTCCTGTTCCTTCATGTATGGTTCCCTTCAGCTTCTGGGCAGAGAGGAGGAGGAGAACCAGCTTCCTCACCATCTCCAAACCCCCACAGGGAGTGAGGCGTCCAAGCCTGAGCAGTGTGAACCAGGCTAAGGCATTTGCATGGCAAAGTGGGTGACAGTGCGTGACATCAGCAAAGGGCGATTAGTTACATATGGGGGATTGATCAAACGAGTATGTATATTAAGGATATTGGGAGGCAGGTTTCTTGCCTTGGGAAAAGAGAATTACAAAAATGGAAAGGGAAAATGAACCCTGGATTGGAATTGGAGGTATGGATGTGAAAATTCATGTTTTTTGATATTTATAGATACACATACTACAGATGTACATATGTATGTGGACACATATGTACGTGTGCACACACATATTCCTTAACTCTGTCTACTAACAGGGCTTGGGGACAGTGACATGTCAGTAGCAAAGAGGACACCCAGTGCCCAGATCTTAGCTTCTAAATGCCATTCTCCACTGAAAGGATCCAGGCTCTTTGGAGAAATGGCTGATTCCAGGGTCGAGGCAGGGAAAGTCCAAAATGAGCCTGGGACACCTTGTGGTGCCAGTAGGCAAGGCAATGCTTGAAGAATGATGGGGACATGTCTAAGAAACAGAGAGGCTGGCTTGCGGGGCTCCCACTGGCCAAATTGGGGATAATTTGAACAAAACAAACACTGTAACTAATTAGGATCCATTGAATAAAACAGGAACCCCTGAGTCCATACTCATATCAAGTAAATGAATAAATTAAAAGTTTGAGGATGTTTAGGGTATTTCCATGGTTTTAAAGTACCTCCTCAAAAAATACTTACTAACTGCAAGGTGGGAAGAGTAACTTTACAGGGGAGATGGCTGGCAGACACCACCTGAATTAAATGATCAAAGGGAACATCGTCAGGAATAAGACAAATGGAAATCATGCACCTCCTGATGGGGTGCAGGGAGGAGAACACAGCTTCACTTTGGTGATAATCCCACCAAACGTGGACAGCACAAAAACCTCAAACAAAGCAATCCGAGAACACTCTGCAAAATAACTGGCCTGTAATCCCCAATTGTGTCAAAGTCAAAGAAAGACGGGGAGCTATTTTGGACTAAGAGAGTCTCAAGAAACATGACAATGAAATGCCATGTGTGATTTTGAACTGGATTCTTTTTGCAACAAAGAACATTACTGGGATGATTTGTGAAACTTGACTGGGGTCTGAGGGTTAGTTGGTAGTAATGTATCTGTTACTTTCCTTATTTTGATGGCTGTACTGTGGTCATGTAGAACATCCTTGTTTGAAGGGGATAATGGAGCATTGGGTGTGTAATTTGCTCTCAAATAAATCAGGATAAAACTTCTTTGTCCTGTTCTTGCAACTTTTGTGTTTCAAAATTTTAAAAATATTTAATAAATCAAATGGCACAACCACTTTGGGGAAAAACATACGTTATGAATTAAACACAGAATTCCCATTCATTTAGGAGAAAGAGTGAGAATTTACAGATATTTTGTGTTTATGGGAGGCCACACAGGGCTATCTGTACCTCGCACCCATGGGGCTCTCTATTCTCTCTCCTCAGCTCTCAAGGGTTCTTTGATAGTGAAATAGAGAAGCACTGTTATTTACGAGAGCCTTGGAAAGCTACAGTACTAGGTAATGGAAAGTGCCATGATCTTACTTCCTGACTCACTGGCCAGAGAGGGAGTGCCTGCCCGAATCAGCCAGCCCAGCCATGCAACTCTGAGCTGCTGCTTCAGGCCGAATGGAAGAAACTGGGCAGTGTCTTAGGCATAGCTTGCAGTGCTCAGTAAGGGGTGGGAGGACTTGTGGCTTACATCTCTTTTTCCACTTGAGGGGCTGAATGTGGAAGTGACAGGAGGATCTGTAACACTTGTGCTGCGGCAGGCAGATTTTGTCCTTCAGAGGCAATAGCAATGGGCTCTGAGAGAGGGATGAAGTACATACATCACCCAAGAACATTTGCCAAGAGACTTAGAACTCAGAACATCCATTATGAGTTGACAGCCTTGCAGGTTCACTTTCCCAGGTTTGTGCTTTGCTGTGCTGCTCTTGACTTGGATGGTGGGGCCCCTATCTGAAGTAGCCTTGGGAAACTGTCATTGTATTGGTGGAGAAATGTGGTGAACAATGCCCAGTACCTCCTGCCTCTTATACAAAGTTACTAAATACTATCTTTCTCCAGAGGATCCGATAGGCTTTACTCCTTCTAACAATAAAAGTTATAGATGCACACAACTTTCTCCCTTTTCACCTTGGCTGCCAGGACAGTCATAATTATTATGGTTTAACTACAGTGATGGTGGAGGCCTTTTGGCCTGTAAAGCTGCATTCTGTGCACTCCCCATCTCTCCACTGTTGACCTCCCATGCCTTGATTTTTAAATTTCTATTTGTGTTTTGTAGAAAGTTGCCTCAAACTTTCATAAAATAAAGGTTTGTAAAACAAAGAAACAGATCAGAATAAAGTTGAAGGAAACAAAAATCTTCTCAGTAAAATTAAACTAAATGTTAGGGAGAAAATTATGCATAACAGTAAGAAAATAAGTTTCTTCAATATTTAAGAGAAAACAGGAGGCAAAGAGGCCAGGAACAATATTTATGGTCTTGAACATGTGTCAAAGCACAATGAGTTACAAAGTGGATAATATGGGACTCCTGCCTAGAATTCTGTGAAGTAAGAAACAGAAAAGTTCTCAATATATAATGGAAGGTATCAGAAAACTCTATAGGTGTTTGCAAATACACAATCTGGTGTGTGGAGAACATTTGACTGGGGGCAAGAGTCAAAATGACATTAGTTGGAAAGTATCCCACATCCTACTTGATTAGAAACAACAACAAAAACCAAGACAATACTTGCTTGTTACACATCCCAGTATTTTCAGAGCAGAAGTGACAAAAGGACATCAGCTTTTAGTATATCTGCTCCAGGTCTCCTTCTGATAAGAGCAGAGCTACCAAAGATTTCATCTGTCTGCCTGACAATCTCATCTCTTTGAAGGTGGAGGAACCAGTGAGGAAAACAGCTGCTCAGAAGTGAATTCTGCTGTAAAAAAGGAACTGGTTGGGAATGTGGAAATGCCAAGAATCTCAGGAGAGATGTTTATGTTATAGTGGCCCCCATACAGAGCTTCCAAAGCTCTTTATTTTGTATCTTTTCTTACTTATCCTTGCAATATTGTCACTTAAGACTTGTATCTCTCTACAAGATTGTCCCTTGAGGACTGGGACCACATCATGTCATCTTTGTGTCTGCCAATGTTTAGTATCTTCTAAATGCAAAAAATCAAACGTGCTGAGTTGGAATATAAGCATACCAACTTGCACAATTTCAGGATGACCTGACAACAACATTCTTTTGTTAAAACAATTTTTTTTTCCTGGTTATAAAATGTTTTTATTGTAGGAAACTGGAAAAATGCAGAAAAATATACATGAGAAAATACAAACTCCCCATAATCCTCCCAACCAAAGCTAAGTATTTTGAGGCACTTTCTCCTTGTCTTTTAAATATTGTTTCATAATTCTGATCATACTATACAGTTCTGTTCCTAACACTTTTTATTCACCTTCTATCCTGAGCATTTTTCATGTTATTAAAATGCCATTTTAAATTGACTTCCTAATATTCCCTTTCATGTCTTTATCATAATTAATTACTAAGATTTAAAAAAAAAAGCAACATAGGGATTTTCATTGCTATAAGTTCTAAGAATTACGGTATGTCTGAGAAGTCAAAAAGGAAACTATTTCACCTGTAACAGAAGAATCGGGCAGGGCAAGGGGGATAGGTGGAGCCCCAGGCTGTTCCTCAGGTCTGGGTTTTAGCGAGTCACCTGTGGTGCACGTGGAAGGTGAATTGATGGTGTGAGGCGTGGAGCCAGGGCTGATGAGGACCAGTTAAAGCTAGAAGGAATGCTCCACCCAGAGACCAGCAGAGCGTGGAGCCACATTTCTGCATTTGAAGTATGACTGACTTACTCTGTGGCATCTTAGTTGGTAGAATTAAGGCAGGGAGGCGGACATTTCAAAGACAATTTGTACTCCACAAACAAGTTTGAGAGCTATTCTCAAAAGATACAGTATGCCATGTGAGGTGGGGGAGTGCCCTGTCACTGGAGGTGTTCAAGCAGGGCAGGTGGCCTCAGGGGTATTAGAGGGTAGGAGGTACCCGCAGTCTCATGATCTGTGTCTCGTGTGAATGTTGGAACAACCCAGATCAAATCTTCATCTCTCAGAGAGCCACGTTAAAAAAAAAAAAAATGAGTAACAGCATTAGAGTTTGTATTTAATCCAAAGCCACCTGTTTTCAATTCTGAGCAGCCCAGAAACCTGCCAGCGCTTTCTTTTGCCCGAGTCAGGTGGTCTGGCAAGGCGTGTGGCTTCCTTCCCAGCCCCCAGCTTCCTTGAGCCTTATAAGGCGCATTTAAGTCACTCCCCCGTCTGAGCAACAGCGCTTACGATAAAGGCGCAGCCAGCACGGGCAACGGAGACGGTCGGTGCTTCGGTTCTGACCCTGAGCCCCAAGTCCCAGACCCCCGCGCCCGGAGAGTCTGAACGTCACCCACGGGCCCCTCCCGCCGCCAGCGGACGTGGCGCTCGGCCTTAAGAGCGCGCAGTTGAAGGCTGAAGAATTAAAAAAACTCTCCCTCTAGTGGCTCAAGCGCAAACATTCTCTTGCCCTCCAAAGCCCCAGAGCGTGTGCACAGGAGACACTGCGGAGCCATGTCGCAGGGTTGACATTCCACTGCCTGGCGGGGCTGATCCCGCCCGGGGCCGCTGAGCTCCCCGCCGCTATTCCGGGGGGCGACTGCCCGGCTCCCCGCGGAGCTCCTCCCTCCCCACCTGCTGCCGCCTCAGGCTTTCAGTGGAAGAGGGCAGGGGGGTTGTGACAGGTCGGTGACCTTTTCCTTTTTGGCTACCCTGGTGGAAGGAGGATAGAATCGGTCAAATCTTAACATTTATTAAGCCCCTGCTCAGGCTGGGTGGCACGCCCTTTCTCCTAGCGAACTTTTAATCAGTGTTTGTGGCATTCAAGCTCTAGAGCCGTTGCCCGTGACAGGCATGGCCAACAAGTGGACACGGGGCTCCAGGTACAAAGGTGCACGCGTTGGCCCCCTCATCCCAGCCAGCAGACCAGGGAGCAACTGCCACACCCTCTTTCCTCTCTTCCAACCCCGGAATCCCACCTCAGTCTCAAACGTGTCAGCAAGGTGGCGTTTACACCCAAAGGTGGCATAACTTTCTACATATAAGCCATAACTTTCTCTGAACCACCCTCACTCTGGTTTCCACAGGTTACAAGAGGTGTTCTCAGAGCATGTGGTGAGGTGATGGTTGGTTGATGTCTCTGGTCACTACCCACGTTTAAATAACCAGCAAGAAGGGGTTGGAAAAGTTTTTCCAATTCTTTTCAAGAAAATGTATTTTGAGGACATAATGAATCCAACAATTTTCAACTCGCTTCTAAACCAATCTACTACAGAGCTGAAGAAAGAGATCAGAAATGAAATGAAATACTGATATACATTTAATCTACTTTAAAAAAATTGACAGGAAAAATAAAATTTCAGATGTTTTTTATTCAAAGGTTCTCAAAAGAAATAAAACAGAAAAGCTAACAATCTGATCAAATGTACAGTTCAAAAATGTCTTTTGGCGTTTAACAACAAGTCCTAGGAAAGAAAACTACAGAGTTATCTTGAACCGGACAAATAAGTTACCACTGGCAAGTTTGTGGCACTAGTAAAACAAAAATAAAAAATTAACTCTCTTGATCATATAGATATCTCTATGAAAATCTTTTTTTCAATCTGTACAAAAGGTCTTTCTTCATAAATTAATTTTTTTTATAATTTAATGGCTGTCTACTATGTGATGTTTAACTGATTTTTTTTTTTTATGTACAGAGGTTATGTTTCCCAAATCTTACCCAGACGAGTATGGCACTTAGTTCAGACAATTCTAGCAGCAGACTTCCCCTCTCCTCTATCTGAGCTATCAAATTTCTGTCTTAACTAATGCAAAAATATCAAGTAGTGAGAGACCCGGTTTATAAATGTACTAGGTACACAGAGGGTGCTGCGTTCAGTCTGGACTTTCACAAAGCAGTAATATTCCAGGGAGCATAGAACCAATAATACCACAACTTTAAAAAAAAAAGGAAACAAAAACAAAAACAAAAACACATTTCTCTCATGACTATGTAATTTTCACTAGAATCTACACTTCTCAGAGCAGCAAGGACTTTTGAAACTATGAAATGTCACTGACATCTATAATCAAATACAAGCATAAAATTTAAGAACTAAAAAATACTCGAAAGAAATAACTGCTTAGCCCTAGCTCCTGAGCTAGGAGGATTTGGTCTGTGGAAACAGGGAGGGCCAGCAACCTGTCCCAGCACAAAAGAAAATAGACTCTGAGGTAGATAACTGATCATACACAGCTGACCAGACAAGTACACAGTTTTGGAAGACAACTTAATTTACCATTGCTTTTTAAAACGTATGCAATCGCCTTAATAAAAGAGCTTTAATAACAGTGAATTATCTCATATGTACTAAAGTAGAAATAACTGTGTATTTATGAAATCAGGAATTTCATAGTTTCAAAATTGGTTTTCTTTACACTTGAACACTTGTAGTGATGACATAAAGTGTGGCACTGCTTGGATCCAAATCTTCCTTCATGCTTTTTTGTTTGTGTGTGTCCATACATCAATTAAAATTATAAAACCTAAATGCAAAGGTACAAAAAAGGCACATTCTCCTAACCGCAAACTGGTCCGGCAAAAATAAAGAGCACAGAAGATGTGATGCTGAGACAAGTTGGAGCTACTGGTTACTGGCTCTTCGGTCTTTGGTGAAGTTACCTTTAAAAGTGCCAAGTCATTTTTATTTTCAAATTTACCTAATAGAGAGAGAGAGAGAGCTAGTAGCCAATCGTTTTGATACTATCCATATCTCAGCCTATGTTTGAAGATAAATCCTTACTTTTAAGCTTTTGCCATTTAGTTGCAATAGCAACATTTTTCGGTTTGCCAGATTTCAGGCATAATTCTCATTCTAAAGCACTATCATTAGTATAAAGGAAGGACAAAACATTCGGTGACTCCCCTCCCCCACCCCCCTCCCCCAGCCCCAACGCTACCTACACTAAATCTAGAACATCAAGTTAGTTTTTTTTTTCCTGAAAAAAGGCAAAAAAGACTTTACATTGCATCATACAGCAGATATCCTAAATCAGTCAAACTATCAGAGGAAACTGTTGGCATACAGCCTTACAAACAATTTACCCTATTAAAAGTTCCCCAGTCAGAAAATGTGTTTCACACAAAACATTTTTCCCTTCTTGCATTTCACTACCTTACACATTATGTGAAAAATCATTAAAAACACCTACTACATATTTAAAAAAGCCAAAATTTCAGCAACTTTTATTGACTACCTTTTAAAAGCCCTATGCTGCTGTTTTACAAGGCATAATAGACCAGCTCATTTGGTCGAAGCATTCTACATCATTAGTTTGAACTAACTTTTACTGAAACAGCTACAGCATCAAAAGAGTTAAGGCAAATTGGAATTCATAGAAAAGGATAAGACACTTCACACTACGTTGAAAGAAAAACGGAAAGCTAAGAAAAGAGACACTGACGGCAACGCTGAATTACAGCAACACTCGCACGGCAAGCACAGAATACCATGGGTGAAGTCGGACTATTAAACTTCAGAAAGCCCATTTCATACAGCTGAAAAAAAAAAACACAAATTAAACACAAAATGAACAAAACCACAAAAATCCGGTCATGCACTTGGATAAGTCTTCATGGTCTTTGTGCATACCCAGAAAATTGAAGTTTTCTTTTCTTTTTTTTCTTTTTTTTTTTTTTTTGCATCATAACATTTGATAAAAATCTTTTGTTTTTGTTTTTTTTTTTTTTTTTTTTTTAATAAAAAAAAACTTTTGAGGGGAACAGCGAATAGCTTAATTTATTGGTTTTATTCACCTTATAG
>CAUYRT010069319.1:0-11980 GCA_963574885.1 Lepilemur ruficaudatus | reverse complement strand
GATGTTTATGATTTATTTAATAAATCCCCTACTGTAAAACAATGCCACTCTGTACATCTTCACTGTTCAGTCCTTATGTACTCTTGAAGTATACAGTTAAATTGGTAGAAGTCAGATTAGAAGTCAAAGTGTAGGATTCATCTGGCCAAGTTGTAAGATTTATTTTTTAAATTTTTATTTATTTATTTAGTTAGTTTTTGACACAGAGTCTCACTCTGTTGTCCGAGCTAGAATGCCATGGCGTCAGCCTAACTCACAGCAACCTCCAACTCCTGGGCTCAAGTCATCCTTCTGCCTCAGCCTCCCTAGTAGCTGGGACTCACCCAGCTGATTTTTTTTTCTATATATTTTTAGTTGCCCAGCTAATTTCTATTTTTAGTAGAGATGGGGTCTGGCTCTTGCTCAGGCTGGTTTTGAACTTCTGAGCGCAAACGATCCTCCCACCTTGGCCTCCCAGAGTGCTAGGATTACAGGCGTGAGCCACCGTGCCCAGCCCCAAAGATTTATTGAAAAGGTGAAATTCAAGTTCATCTTAATACTTGCCATTTTACCTTCTCTAACAATCTGTTTCTACTCCTAAAAGTAGAATCCATTGCCTTCCTGGTAAGCTTGATTTTTTTTTCCAGTGACATGGATTATTCCAAGCCACAGCCTGTCCAAATTGCCAAAATTAAATTGACTTCCAGATGTGGATTTCATCAGTTGATCACTGATCACTGAATTATCATTCAGGTGAAAGCTCCCAAAGGCAGATCCATAGCAAAGCTGATTCAGCCATGAGGGGAACCCTAAGTAGCAATCTCTCATGCCTTTAAACTAACCTTTAACTTCCTCCAATTGTCCATGTGTCAATTCAATTAACATTTGTAATTAATTTGTTAAATATTGTTCCCAAGCACCACATACAGGCTCCTTCTTTCTGAAGGGTTCTCAGCAAACACTCACAAAGACAGGCATTATAAGATATGTCAGGCCTTTCTTTTGAATCCCTTTGGGCCTTTATTTTTCTTCTGAGAGCTGTTTCTCCTGTACTGGAAGACATTGGAAGTCATTGGCCAACCCAATCCCAAGGTCCTGGGTTGGGTTTGGGGGAGCGGAAAGATTCAGAAATAACTATATTGTGTTTTTTAAAAAAATCACTGCAGAAGACTGTGTTTGTGCCTGAGCATACGGGCCATTTACACAGAACACAAAATATTTGTAACCAAGTAGAAAGAATTCTCTAAATGTGAAGAGGTCCCCGGGCTTTAATAATACAGACACAATGCCACGGTGCTGCAATTCCTCTCTCTGGCCACTAGGGTGCCATTCTCTGCTCCAAGAGAGAATTGGCTAGATGGGACCTCTGGCCTGTAATAATACCTCCTTCTAATTGTGAATTTATTCTTTCCCTCCTTGCTGGCAATTTTTACTTTTCCAGCTTGGCATATAGAATCTTGCAAGTCTCCCTGGAAAGTGACTCACATTTAAATATGAATGGGGCAGCTGGCTTCTGTTATCTTAAAGGGTTACATTATGTCATTGCACCTTCTCAACGGGGCAAAAACAAACGGTACTCTTTCCACACGTCAATTCCAGTAATATATATTTCTATGAGATCACTGGGGCTTATAAAGTGTCTGAAATTTTTCCAGCTTTAAAAAGTAAGACCGAGGTACTGTTTCTTAATAATTCAGCAACAGCAACAAAAAAATTCTTTCATTTCCTGCCATATTGTTTGGGATTTATTTCTTAAAAGATTATAGTGATGATGATGATGGTGATGATGACGATAACTACAACAAGGATAATAACATGTTTTGGCCATTCCCCATATACCAGGCACTGTACCGACAGTTTTACATGTCGTCTTCATCACAGTCTAAAGAGAGAGCTATTCTTAGTGTTTCCATTGTTCAGATGAAGACTCCAAAGGCTTGGAGGGGACACATGGCAGCATTTGAAAGTAGCCAGCTATACCTCCAAAGGCTGTACCATTAGTTGTTGTGATATACACTCAGCCACAGTAGACATGTCTACTCATCTCAGTAGACATGTCTACTCATCTCAGTAGACAATCTTCTAAGGCCATCGTAGGCAAATGTTGAATTTTTCCTCTGGGAAGCCTTTCCTGGCCACCCAAGGTAAGGTGAGAAAGCTAGTTGAGGTGTCCTGAATTTCTCTAAGCATCACCTGCACAGACCTCTATTAGAACAGGCAACGTGCTCTATTTTAACAGCCTCTGCATGGTGACTACTTGCTCCCACAATGTACTGACAGCTCCTTCACGACACAAACTTAATCACCTCTAACAGTGCCCAGTTACCCGGTAAGCACGCAGTAAGTGTTTGATCAAAGAACGAGCAGATGAACAAATGAGTTATGTCTCTTTTATCTTAGAAGTTATGTCTCTTTGATCTTTTATCTTAGAAAGTATAGCAGCAAAGTGAAATTCTCAGTGCTATATTCCTCTTCTGTTTTCACGTCATCCTCCGCCATGCAATTTGCCTCATTGGAAGGCTAACCCAAATCCTGCCTCCTTCCAAAGAACAGTGGACGCTGGAGTCAGACTGCCTGGGTTAGAATCCTGGCTCTGTCAGTCCCCTGGTGTAGATATAGGGCTTAACCCTCTTGCCTCCCACTTCTTAGCTGTGAAATGGGTTATAGAACAACACCTAATCCACCCTACAGGGCTGTGATGTGGATATAATAACCCAGTGCAGGCACTGTGATTAGAATAGGGCCTGACACTTAAGAAGAAGTTAGTAAAGGTAAGTGTTGTAGTAGCATTAACAGTTGTAGGTATAGTAGCAATAGTATTAGTAGTAATAATATTCTCTAAAAAATTGATCATGAAGAATAAAGGAGGGAAGATTAGGTCCCTTTCTCAAACTTTATATTGCTATTTGGCGCTGTTGCTATAAAGGACATAACTTCCTCGTCAAAAATAGAATCAAATCGTTTTTAGGTACTCGATGATAATTTTTAAAGGCTACAAAATAATGATTCTTGTTTGCCAAGGACTATGCTAAACATTTGTGTGCATTAAGTAATTTAATCCTCATAACAACCTTTCAAGGTAAGTCCTATTAACTTCACTTACAGATGAGGAAATAGAGTTTCAGAGAGGTTAAGTCACCTGCCCAGGACCACACAGCATAGCTAGTAAGTTATGGCACCAGGGTATGAACCTTAATTTGCTTATTTACTTAATAGCCTGTCCCTTCCACTAGACCGAAAGCACTAAGAGGCGAGAGAGCACATCTGTTCTGTTCGTCATTGGCTGGTAGCCTGTAGCACGGTGCATATCCAGCAATAGAGAATTTTAGAATGTGTGAAAAAAATGAATGAAGAAATGATGAATAAATCCAGAGCCTAAACTCTTAACCAAAATGTGTCTCTTATTTATCTGAAATTAATGATATTTTTGTAGAAAACACTGCTATGGTTTGAATGTGTCTCTCAAATTCCATGTGTTGACAACTTAATCCCCAATGCAACAGTGTTGGGAGGTGAGGCCCAATGGGAGGTGTTGAGGTCACGAAGGCTCCACTCTCATAAATAGATTAATGCCACTGTTAAAGGGGCTTCTGCTCTTCTGCCGTGTGAGGACTTCACACTCATCCTCTCTTGCCATGTGAGGATGCAGTAGGAAGGCCCACACCGGATGCTTGGCACCTTGGTCTTGGACTTCCCAGCCTCCAGAACCGTGAGAGAGAACACATTTCTGTTCTTTATAAATTGCCCGTTCTCAGCTATTCTGTTATAGCAGCACCAACAGACTAGACACACATCCCTGGCAAAATTACTTATAGAATAATTATATAATAATAATACCTGCCATTTATTGAGTGCCTACTATCTTCATTGTTCCTGTGCAAAAGTTTTGTCCTTGATTCACTCATTCATTTACTCAACAGATACTTATTGAGTGCCTACGACACATCATACTTGATCACTTTTTTAAAAAGCCCAAAAGAGGCACCAAATAAAATAAATGGCAGTAACTGCTATTGCTGTTGATTATCTTTCTGTGCACAGTAAGCAGGAAAACAGTGCCCCAAAGGTATCCGCATCCAAATCCCTGGAACCTATGACTGTGTGACCTTACGGGGACTTTGCGGATGTAACTAAGGCTAAGGACTTTGAGATAGGGGATTAGCCTGGATTACATAGTCACATGAGTCCTTAACGGAGCCTTTTTCTACGGAGGTCAGAGGTAGCGGAAGCTGTGACTATGGAAGAGAGCCAGAGGGATGACCACGGCTGGCTTTGATGATGGAGGAAGGGGCCATGTGCCAAAGAATGCGGGCAGCCTCCAGAAGCTGAAAAAGACAAAGAAACAAAAAATCCCCTAGACCTCCAGAAAGGAATGCAGCCCTGCCAACACCTTGGTGTTGCCCAGGGAGACCCAGAACCGCACAATAATAAGTCTTGAAGCTGCTGAGTTTGCAGTCATTTGTCACAATAGCAGTAGAAAAGTAATACAATATGCAGTGACAAAAGAAACAGGATTCTCGGGCTTCCAAATAATAAGAAAATTGATTTTTAAAAAGTATTTCAAGAGTAAGTATTAATTTTTATGCCCCAAAATTGGAAACTATAATGTAATGAATAATAAAACAAATATTAGTATTGGATCCACTTGGTACCAGCTGCAAAAATACCCATTACATGTATCACGTTGCAAATCTTCCAAAATCAATACACAGCATTAGCGGATTAAAGTGATTTCCCTTCCCACTTGGGGTAGACAGTCATTCCTTGTAACCAATCAGCAGAACTCCAAACTGCTCACCAAGAAGATCTGCATCAATCACTCGATTTTCATTTTTTAACTTTAAATATTTTCATTGGGCACATCCATCTATAAATTTGTACTTTCAAAATAATGTGTTTTCCATTGAGATCATTTCATCCACTGAGAGGAAAAAGAAAGGAAACAAAAAGGATTGGAGTTGTGCCAAAGGAGAAAAAAATTAATTTTCTTGCAGTGGAGGATCTTGTTAAAGTGAAACATCTTTCCCAAGAAATGGGTGCTAACACACCACAACATAATACTAATAAAGCCCTTTCATAATATTTTTTCTAAAGATTACTTGCATTTTAAAAATTGCCTTTTATATCACCCCCCAAGTGATACTTAAAAAGATAAATCGCCTCTAAACAGTTACTTTTTCCTTGCATTTCTGGTTAACTTACATATGCTTTTGAGAAGTTATCTTTAGTCAAGGAAACTTACCAAAAGAAAAGATCATTTACAGTTAAAAGGAATAATTTGTATGATTTAAAGCAGAGCTAATAAAGCCCCAGATTTTCCCAAGGTAACACACATGCATTAAAGGCCCGTATTTGTGCTTAACAACTAGGGGGAAAAAAGTACTTGGTTTAATATTTCACAAACAATAGATTCATTTTATGTGCATTTAATATATGCAATTTTAAATCTAAGCTTCTAAATATTCACCAGTCACTTCATTTTGTAATGAGAAGTGAATGCTTTTGGACCTTGGGGTGGGGAGGTGGGGAGAGAAGTGTGTGCATTTTTAAGAAAATATGTCTCTACTTTCCCCTCCCCAAAGAAAAAGGGGAGTGGGTAAAGAAAATGCTAATGATGCCAGGGTGTTGGACTGTTGGTGAGCAGGTGTGTGCTGTTCAATGGGCCTCTAGTGAATTGGAAGCTTTTAAAAGAGATTGATTCTCTTGCTTAACTAATTATTTCAAACATGCTTTTAAAGGTATTAATTACTTGTGGAAAAGAGTCTCCATTTGCTTCTAAATTGTTTCTTTGGGTGATTCTTTGCCTGCAAAAAAAATGTCTGGAGTAAAAGTGAACATTCTGTTGGCATAATTTTAAATAAACTATTTAAAATATACTAAATAAACTATATTAAAAAACTAGTTTAAATAGTATATTTTAGAGTTTATTTAAAATGATATAAACTATATTTAAATTCAATTTAAAATTTTATAAAATGTATTTAAAATTATATAATATATTTAAAATGATTTGCTTTATATATAAAATTATATATTTTATATGTAAACTATATTTTATTTATTTAAAATACACATGTATGTCAGTGCTAGACTGAACAGTCCATAAAAAGGCTCCCCATTTTTGTTTCCTTTGTGTATGTGTATGGATGTGTCTGTTACACAGAGATCTGAACAGTTCTCCCTAGTTTGTCTTGCAGATTGTGTAAATTATAATCAGTATCTTCACTGCCTTCAATGTCTGTTCTCCATGCCACAAAGTTGTTGATTCAATGATTTTTCAGTTTGATCTGCTGAAGGTATTTAAATCTACATCAAAAATGTACGTGTGGTTGGCCCAAAATGTTTTTAAATACAGTGAATCTAACATTAACCACGGTAGACACCACTGCAATCATCAGAACATTAAGCACAATTGCAATATTGCCTGTGACTTAATTCTTGAGTTTTAGCTGCCTAAGACGTCCAGGTTTACCTGAAAAAATGTTGGGTAGCTTGCCCCCAACCCAGGCACAGTAAATTCTCACTGTGCACTAAGAACAATTTCCAGTGACAAGAGGCCATTTTGCCAATTTGCTATCCAGAACTCAGACTAATGAGTCACAGACAGCAGAATAAAGAAACTTAATACTTTTGGCATTAATTAGTACGCTAAGGGTTGGTCATTTTAAATGTTCCTTGGTAATGCCATAAAGTAACAAAAAACACATTTAAAAAAAAAAAAAACCCCCCAGGCCCCTTGATGTTTGAGCAACTACTTTATTTTAACCCAGCATCTGCCAAAATTTGTAGGAATATCTTCTCTGTGCCAAGATTTATATATATATTGCTGCATAAACATTTTGAAACAAAAAAAGAATACCTAAAAAAATATAATTGGATCAATTTTACTCACTCTAACTTTTGTTAGACTTTTAATAATACTACAGCCATCCACTACATCAATCCAGAGTTTTAAAAGCTTCCTTGCTCATGTAAAATATATAGACAAAAGGGAAAAAAATCTACATCAAAAATGCATCTTTGGTTGGCCTCAACACATTTTAATACATTGGATGAATATTTAATTGTTAAAACCAACACAAAAGACTGAATCTTTTCTCTCAATGTTCCCAACAGGATAATGCAGTCTAACAGTTTATAAACACAAGACAGAAATTAAAATTAAAAACTACCCCAGGTCAGAAACGATATCACTTTCTAATTAGAGAAAAAACTACTAGTTACCCAGTGGAGATTAAGGAGATGGTTTCTGAAAATGTACATAAGAGCGACAAAAATAAACAACTTCCACAGTCTGGTGGCACAATTCTGCTCCCTTGTGATAGAAACACAAAAAGGAGTCTCTAACAAGCTCCAAAAATATGTGTACGTGTATTTTAAGTAAAATTTAGCTTTCCGGCCAACTACGTTTTTTTTTCTGCTGGAAATAATGAACTAACGTAAAAATGATATAAGGATGTGTGTAAAAAGGACATTTAAGTGAAGCAGGTTGAAGAACTTCGTGAATTTACTGAAGATTAAATTAAAGCCGGACATGTAAGATCTAGAGATAAAACAATCTGGGGCGGCTCCTTCTCAAGGATGCTTTGGGCTTCATCAGAAACCAGGCTTGCATAACTAACTAATCAGCGACAGGACCAGCCCGGGCTCTGGAACGGGAGTCCCAAGCAGCCCCTCATAATACATATATGCTCAAAACTCATTACTTTTGATATGCCTTGTTCTTGACCTAAATACAATAGAAATTCTTCCTTGGGGTGCATGATCTACATGAAAAAGTACAACTTCTTTTTAAAACGCCATTAGAATATTTTATTGTGTGTGGACATACACTCTTGTTACTCCTAAATGCTATTCTATTGAGTACAGTTTATATTCACTGGCAAAGAGAACTCTCCGGGGAAGCCGGAGAGGGAATGCAATTTCTAGTAATAACAGCTCACAACAGTGAATACTCTCCACTTATCCCCACAATTTCCAGCTATTTTGGACTCCTTTCTGAATTAACCTTTCATATCAAAAGGAGCAATTCTGCACACTAGAGACTCCGGCACAATTTCATGCATAATTTATTCACTCAGTTCAACATTAAACGCACAGTCCTTGACTTTGTCAAGGTGGATGCTGTTGGCAGACTTCACAAGCAGCAAAACAGGAGAAAGGAGATCTACAACTGCACCTCTTCACCTCTTCTGTCTGGGGAGAGATGGCTGGTGGGGAGCGGTGGCAAGAGAAAAATAAGGCGAGATTCTAGTACAGTGTGCTGTCATCTGTAGAATCTCCAGCAAGCACGTAGTATTTTCACATATATTTGAGAGACACGGTAGTCTCTCAAAGGTTTTTTTTAAAAAAAAAAAAGTCAAAAAAATATTTAAAAAGAAGCTTGAATTCTGTTTCACCAACAAAAGTCTGGCGCAATTCATTGCCTTCCTGACAATGCCACCATTGGTAGAAGAACAATGCTTTTGTCCTGCGTTGCTTAGTCGGCACTGTTGGAAGAAATTACTCGAAGCTGTTATTCAAACAGACCCACACGTTAGCTTGAGATCACATTAGAAGGGTTCATTCTGGAAATCTAAATAATAGACTTTCCAGTGAGATCCCAAATCCCAGATTGGCCTTCAAGAACACAGACGTTCATCTTCTCTTCCTAACCTGCTCATGTGAACCCTCCAATGAGGGTTACGGGCAACAGCTTGCAAAAATGGATGCCTGATATGCCATGAAACTGATCCTTGGCCTTTTCAGTGGCGGATGAAGCTCAGGGTAGACGGGAGGTCCATTTTCCCTCCTTCAAAAAGGCGACCTCATTCAAAGCCGTTGAATCCCGACGCCAGAGTCCAACTATTGTCAGGGTCAAAGTGCACATATTATTACTCTTTTCCAGTCTCACAGATTACAAACAATTTTTGTTCATCATGTAATGGCAAGGGTTTTTTTTTTCCTGATGACTGTGTTAGCTTCCTAGTCATCTCTCGTATCCCTGGAGGATTGGTTCCAGGATCCCCCGCGCCCCACCCCCGGCCACGAAACCAAACTTCCAAGGATGCTCCAGTCCCTGATATGAAATGGCATCCTGTTTGACTCTAACATCCTCCTGTACACTTTAAACCCTCTCTAGATTACTTTTGATACCTCATACAATGCAAACGCTATGTACATAGTTGTTCTACTCCATTGGTTTTCATTTTAATTTTTTTTATTGTTGTATTGTCATTTTGTTCGTTTGGGCTTTTTTCCCAAATATTTTCGTCCCACGCTTGCTTGAATCCGTGGATGCGGAACCCACAGATACAGAGGGCTGACTGCGCTAAACACACGCCAACAATGTCACCAAGGGCTTGACAAGCGCTATTGAGTTTATCCCACCTGACGTCGCCATGAGATAATTAGTAACACGTTGCAGATGAAGAAACTGAGACCCAGAGATCCTAATTGCTATGCAGACCACCTCTCTCTTGCAGGCCTCAATTCCCTTGAAAGGCAAATTGTGAAACTAAAGCAATAATTAAATTTTAACATGGAACCGGCACTATGTGATTTCCCCAAACACATTAGACAAAGTGATTTGGTCCTTAAGTTTCACACTTGCCCTTTAAAAATATTACATTCCTGCAGCAGCCACATCCAGCTTTCCAAACCTGCGGACAATACGAGGCCTAGGGGTGTACAAGGAGACGTCTTTGGAAATTCCACAAATGCCAGAACTTCTCACACAGGACATTTTGGCAAAGGTCTTTAAATCTAAACTTTCTTCGCCAGCTGCCCCCAAAGTCTAGTTTAGAAGAAGCCCATGCACATAAATTGGAGCCCTACCCAAACTGAGCCTAACTTTTATAATTTGCCTTTAAATTTACTGCAAGACCATGAAAATTAAATGCCTCTGGTACCGTCAAAGTAGCTCGCTGAGAGTATAGCAGTCCTCCTCCGTTAGCGTTCATTCAGCAGCCTTTTTATTATCTCGAGACAGTTTCTGGAATTGGACCAAATCACTGAAACCTGTGAAAACTCAGAGGTACAGCAGGTTTTCAGTTTATGACATTTTCAACCCCAGAGACATCGATTTGCATCCTGATTGTGACATATCAAAATGAAGTTTAGACCCTCATTTTGCCCTAGATAGATTCCATTTACACCCATCGCTCCCCGCCCCCCAAGCCACCATGCAATTTGGGATGACCGGCAGGCGGTAGGGATAGCGCAAGGCTTGTGAGGCACATTGGTCTCAAGAGGCAACGGCTAAGTGCCCCTCCTGCCTGGAGTCCCCAAACATGCCCACCTCTCGTCTCTCTTGTGTATTCCCGAGGACCATAAAAGCCCACAGCCCATAGAGAGCATTGACCTATGACTTTAGACCCTAGAGCAGGATCTCATGTTTCCAAAGTGACAACCAAGTCACAAAACTTCTAGAATTCTATTTATCAGAAGTTAAATAGTATCCCAGTCCGCTGTTCTCTACAGACAATGGAATGATGGCCAGCTTTACTTCCTGGTATAAACTTACAAGGTCAGCTCCTTCCCTTCCCAACTTGGTGACCTTGGGCATGTGTCTTTACCTGTCTGCACCTTAGTTCCCACGTTAGGAAACAGGTTGAATAATGTCTCTTTTAGATGATTCTGAGAATTTAACCTGATAACAACTTTAAATTGCTTAACCCACTCCCTGGCACAGAAAGGTTCCATACTCACAGGTGATATTTACCTACTTTCCGTGTACGGTATCAATTTTAATTTTAATCACCGCAACACATCTTTGAAGTGGTTATTGTAATATTTATCGTGGATAGGTGCGCCCCAAACCCAAAATTTAAGTTACATGTGTAAATGTTACTCAGCTGGTAAGTGGGGAGCTTTAATTTGAACATGTGTCTCTTTGATTTTTAAAGCCCAAAGAGTTGAAATCACCATGCCCCGTTGCCATACTAATAAATGAGTGCCAAATGGGGCTTTGCAAAAACAGACAAAGTACTGAGGTGGAAATTGTGACGGGCCATGAACTCGACTTGTAACTAAAATAAATTTAATTCTCTGCTGTTTGTTTCCGCAGCATTCTCCAAAAAGCACTTCATAAAAGGGCTGTCGGAATGCACGCTCCCTGAAGCAGACGGGCACTCCACCACCATTTCCTTCCCCTGCAGGTGTGCTCAGTGGCTGCAAGAACCACTGCTAAGGGCTTGCATCTGTGATCATTGCAGAGGCCTTGTCCTTGGCTGATGGGAGCCACCTCCCCGGAGACAGGAGTACTAACAGGTGCATTAGAGTTCGCCAGAGGAACAAAATCAACAGAATGTGTGTGCGTGCGCGTGTGTATGCGTGCATGTGCGTGTGCGTGCATGCGTGCATGTGCGTGTGCATGCGTGTTTGTTTGCATGCGTGCATAAAGAGATTTATTATGAGGAATTGGGTCACACGGTTGCAATTATGGAGACCGGCAAGTCTACATCTTCAGTGTGGGCCAGCAGGAGACCCAGGAGAGCTGACGGTGCAGATGAAGTCCGACTGCGGTCCGCAGGGGTATTCCTTCTTGCTTGGGGAGGCCAGGAGTTTTATTCTATTCAGGTCTTCAACTGATTGAGCGAGGCCCACTCCAATGATGGAGGGCAATTTGCTTTGCTCAAAGTCCACCAATTTTATTTTTTTATTTATTTTTTTTTACTTTTAATCTTTCCTCCCATTCTTTGTGTTACTTCATTTTTTATTTATTTATTTATTTATTTTATTGCAGCATATTATGGGGGTACAAATGTTAAGGTTACATACATTGCCCTTGCCCCCCTCTCCCCTCCAGTCAGAGCCTCAAGCCTGACCATCCCCCAGACAGTGCACATCGCACTCATTATGTATGTATATACCCTTCCCCTCCTCCCCCCTCCCATCTGCCCAACACCCAGTAAATGTTGTTCCTGTGTGTCCACTTAGGTGTTGATCAGCTAATACCAATTGGTTGGTGAGTACATGTGGTGCCTGTCCATCCATTCTTGGGATACTTCACTTAGTAGAA
>CAUYRT010069318.1:0-11771 GCA_963574885.1 Lepilemur ruficaudatus | reverse complement strand
TAATTTACATATCATGCCTTTACTCCATTTTAAGTGTACAATTAAATGGTTATTAGTAAATTTACCAAGTTGTACAGCTATTCACATAAATCAGTTTTAGAGGATTTCCTTCCCCCTATTGAGACCCCTAATACCCATCCCTAAATACATTTCAAGCATACCCCTCCCCTTCAAACACATCTTTATTAATCAAAATAGGAACCATCAAAATCAACACAGTTTTGCCAATGAGAAATAAGTTTGTTTATTCCTATAACGTAAAAATCCATGCTTCGGGATTAAACAAACTCTTGGAAAGCATTTTCTGCATCCTGCTGATTGTGGAAGTGTTTTGCCTGCAAAAAGTTGTCGAGATGTTTGAAGAAGTGGTAGTCGGTTGGCGAGAGGTCAGGTGAATATGGCGGATATTCAGGAACTGCTAACTGCATAGCCCAATTCATTCAACGTTTGAAGCATTGCCTGTATGACTAGCAGTTGGCATTGTTGTGAAGAAGAATTGGGCCCTTCCTGTTGAGCAATGCCGGCTGCAGGTGTTGCAGTTTTTAGGTGCATCTCATCGATTTGCTGAGTGTACTTCTCAGATGTAATGATTTCGCTGGGATTCAGAAAGCTGTAGTGAATCAGACCTGCAGCAGACCACCAAACAGTGACCATGACCTTTTTCTGGTGCAAGTTTGGCTTTGGAAGTACTTGGGAGCTTCTTCTCGGTCCAACCACTAAGCTGGTCGTCACCAGTTTTCATATAAAATCCACTTTTCGTCTCACGTCACAATCCGATCAAGAAATGGTTCGTTGTT
This sequence comes from Lepilemur ruficaudatus, assembly GCA_963574885.1. Classification (NCBI taxonomy): domain Eukaryota; kingdom Metazoa; phylum Chordata; class Mammalia; order Primates; family Lepilemuridae; genus Lepilemur; species Lepilemur ruficaudatus. The sequence goes on along the minus strand of CAUYRT010069318.1, from coordinate 10,974 downwards.
GTTGCAGACAAGAAGAGAAGATGACACTTCAAAACAATGACTTTTTTGATTTTCAGTCAGCTCATCAGGCACCCATTTATCGAGCTTTCACCTTTCCAATTTGCTTCAAATGCCGACCGTAGAATGGTTGATGTTGAGTTCCTCGGCAACTTCTTGTGTAGTTGTAAGAGGATCAGCTTTGATGATTGCTCTCAATTGGCTGTTGCCAACTTCTGATGGCCGGCCACTGTGCTCCTCATCTTCAAGGCTCTCGTCTCCTTTGCAAAACTTCTTGAACCACCACTGTACTGTACGTTCGTTAGCAGTTCCTGGGCCAAACGTGTTACTGATGTTGTGAGTTGTCTCCGCTGCTTTACCGACCCATTTTGAACTCGATTAAGAAAATCGCTTGCATTTGCTTTTTGTGTAACATCATTTCCGTAGTCTAAAATAAATATGAAATAAACAGCAAGTAATAAGTCATTAGCAAAAACACATAAAGCGAGAAATGTGTATTAAAATGATGTATAACATAACCACATTTATTTAACAATGTATTCCAATCTCAAACGGCAAATTTCAACAATACTAAAATCACAATTACTTTTGCACCAACCTAATAGATATAGATATCTACACACATATAATAATCACGTGTTTTGACATATGTCTACACTTATGAAGCCAACACCACAATCAAGATTTAAAACATTTGAAAGAAAGTTTTTTTTTCTAATTTAAACAAAGTTTTAAGGGAAGAACAGTTTATTAGTTTCAGAGAAAGTCATGAGATGAACATCGGGGACATTCATGCTTTATCCCATGAACATACAAAAATAAATGTCATTTGCCTCCTTTTTAAACTTAAACAGCTGTGGGAACTTGAATTCTTGATTATTTACAGGGAACCGTTGTGTTTGCTTATTATTTTTCTTACAGACACCCCATTAGTGCTTTAGGAAATAACTTCAAAGAACAGGAAAGGGTTTGTGAGGGAGTTAGATAAAAACCTGAACTTCCTTTGCACACTGTTTCTACTTTGATTAATTCACTGCAGTGAATTCTCTATCCCCCAGCCAATCTAGCGGCCCATGAAAAGCTTCACATAGCCCAAACGTTTCTGTCAGCCGTGTTGTCTCAGGCCCCTACCCCTCATCCAGGCTCTCAGCCTCTATCTAGAACCTCCGCATTCCATTCCTGCTCCATTCATCTTTCAGAAGTCTTGCTTTTGGCATGCTGAGAAACCTTCGTGGCTTCCCAGTGCTCCCAGAATAAAGTCCGGCCTCTATAGGGCCACCTTGTGTGTTCTACCTGTTTGTGTTGGTGCAGATGGGTAGCTGGGAGCCACCTCTAGGGGGTCATGGGCTGAGCCTGTTTGTTGTTACAGACGGTCGGCTGTGCATGCTTCATTTTCCCTAACCCAGGCACAATGTGTAGAGTGGTCTGGTTCTAGAAAAAAGGTATCAGGAATGTATTTGTTGCAAAGAAATAAAAACTTACATCCTAAGCTTTATTTAGAAAATCTAGCAAGGCCCTCAATTGGGTATTGTTAAGCAATATCAGTGATTTATGTGAATTCGAATGTCACAATAACTTAGAGGTTTTATTATGCATGTGCAATTTATGTGTCAGGTAAACAGCATGACGTGCCTGAGTTACTTTCTGGGAAAGATAACCATTTATTCATTTATCCAAACAGAATCAGTATCTCTTGTGTACTTTTTACATGCCAGGCTCTGTGCTGGGTGCTGGTGGTATGACGGTGAAGCAGAGAGACACTGTCTACACTCTTACGGAGCTACCAGATTAGCTAAAAAGGTAAGGAGAGCTACAAAGGGCAGGTCAAGTGCACTGTGAGAGCTGTAGTGGACACTCCAGTGATCTGCCCATGTCCCCTCAGCATTCACCAGGCAAACCAAGGGCTTCTTCCTGCAAGTACCCGTAACACTCAGTCCTGAGTGGGGACTACTCTGGCCCGCAGGGGACTGGCTGTAAGTGCTAGGGAATTAGTGCCCTCCAGAGAAGTCCTCAACCAATGACAAATGAGGGTTAGCCATCAGCTTTCCTCACCCCCTGGGTGGGACAACTCTGAGGGTATTCTATGGTGTCTCCCCCAGTTCCTGGTAAAACCAAGCCCCCATTACCCGTCTCCCAGTAACTTGTTCATTAATGCACCTCAGATTGGCTTCTTTCTCTTCCTTCCTCATTTCCCCATTTTCCTACTAGAGTTTTCTGAGACTACCTCCCAAATAAAAGACTTGTGCTCAAACTCCAGTCTCAGGGTATGTTTCTGGGAAACCCAGCCAATGACTGGCACATGTGACAGCAGACCTGACTCAGACCTGGATGGGCCTTATCAGCCATGTCAGAAACTCTTTCTGAGGGCTCTGTCGGAAGCCGTTAAGGTTTTAAACAAGGAAATGAGTCTCTGGCAGAATGTGGAGAAAGGACTGGATTCAGGACAACTAGTGGGATGCTACTTATTCAGTGAATTCAGGAGAAGATTGAGACCTATACTAGGGAAGAGGCAGTGAAGACAGGGCCTGACATAGTGCCTAGCTCATAGTAGCTGCTCAACAAATGTTCTTGGATGACAATTGATGAATGAGTTCAATCTATACAATCTCTCGGTGGACTGAAAAAACTTGAACATTGATTAGATCTGAAAGTGAGGAAAAGTAAAGAGCCTAGAATGATTCCCAGTCTTCAGGCTTGAATAGCTAAGTGGATGCCAGCACCACTTACTAAATATGAAACATAGCCTTGAGGAAGGAGGCAATCTAGTGGGGGTGATAATGAGTTTGGGACATGATGTAGCTCTGAGCCATTTAACTGATGCTGAGTAGGAAGCTGGGTGTGCAGGTTTGAAGCTGGACTGGAGATGCACATTTGGGTTCCATTAAATATAGGTGCTAACTGTTGGAGTGAAGCTCTCACCAACTACATGGGAAATGTGCCTCAGAAGAGCTCCACATTCTCCTGTTTTCTGGCATTCTCACATAATATTTTAAAAGAGGTACAAAGGAGAACTAATATCTATTGAGAACCTACTATTTGCCAGGAACTGTACCATGTTTTATTTAATCTTCAGAATAGATCTGAGAGGTATGCAATATTATCTCCATTTTACAGATGAGGAAACTGAGGTGTAGACAGATGAAGTAACTTGTCCAAGGTCTTACAACAAATAAACAGCTTCAGAAGAACCCTGGACTGACTCCAAATTTCATATTCTTTTTGAGACAGGGTCTCACTTTGTAGCCCAGGCTAGAGTGCAGTGGCATTAACATAGCTCACTGCAAGCTCAAATTCCTGGGCTCAAGTAATCCTCCTGCCTCAGCCTTCCAAGTAGCTGGAACTACAGGCACATGCCACCACGCCCAGCTAATGTTACTATTTTTTTTTTTTTTTGTAGAGATAGGGTCTTGCTCTTGTTCAGCTTCAAATTTCATATTCTTAAAGAAAATAAGCATCTGGCTGGGTGTGGTAGATCATGCTCCTGTAATGCCAGCACTTTGGGAGGCCAAGGTGGGAGGATCGCTTGAGGCCAGGAGTTCGAGACCAGCCTGAGCAACATAGTAAGACCCAATCTCTACAAAAATGTTTAAGAAAAAAAGAAAAGAAGCAACAACAAAATGTGGTTCTGTAAACTCTCTCTCTCAGTCACACCAGATTGATCATTTCACAATGATCAGTTCCCACAGTCAGGTGTATTCACTAGAAGAAAGACTTTTCAATTTCAGGGTCCAAAGGCAATGCTCTCTGCAAAACCCCTTTCAGCTGCTCATGGCTTCACTTGGACAGCTCTCTTTCCAAGTGGTCCCCCTGCTGGTAACCCTATGGTGCATAACCCTAACTGAAGTTTCTCAATTTCAACACCTCTGTAGATTTGCCTTTGCTGGACATTTCATTTAAATGCAATTACAATGTGGTCTTTTGGCAACGATTTTCTTAGGTAGTGTGCTGTATAAGAGGTAAAATAGTATTTCTCAAAACCACATGAAGTGTGTGGGGAGTAATCCACAACCTCATTATTTCTTTTATTTAAAAATGTGGCACACTGCCTTAGGTTTGCTAATATTGGTAGATATTCCTGAGAATGTCCTTTTATTTTCCCTTCTGCAAACAAATACAGTTCTTAAAAGATGGAAGTTAAAATTTCTACTGCCTCGTTCTCCAGATGTGAGGTGGTGTTAGTCCATATGTTCTAAATCTTTTAATATGTTTGCTGGTGTTGTGGTGATGGTAGAGTTTCATAGACTACTTACCAGTGTGGGGGTGGGCCTCTCACCTGAGTCATAGAAGCCTCCAGAGGTTAGGCAAGCTGACAACTTGAGTCAGAGAGATGAGGTCATTCTTTTTGCCAGTCACAGAACTCTTGCAAAGGGCAGAGCCTGAGACATGTTCCTTGGACCAGAAACTAGAGCCAAGTGAGAGGCCCTCAGTCAAAAGAAAGATTGGAATTGTGGTCAGTGGAGTTCATTCTGGAATCTGACCCCGTCCTGACCCTCTCCACCCTCCTCCACACCAGCCAGAGCGAAATGCTGTCATCATAACAGAGCCCGTAATTCTCAGCATGGTTCAGAGGACACATCATGATCTATCCCTACTTGCTTCTCCAGCCTTCTGTCACACTCATCTCCTATCTCTGGGACTGTAATTACCTAAACATAGTAAATTTTTTGAGCTCCATTAGAGACTCATCATTTCCATTTTTGGCCTCTGGAACTTTGTAGATGCTATGCCCTCTGTCCACGCCCCTCCAGCCGACACTCCAAACTGACTAACTCCTGCTCATTGTCAAGTCTCAATTTAGACCTCACTTCCTCTAGGAATTTTCCCTGACCTTCGAGATTGGGTTAGTTTTCCCAAAGATGGCTGCTTTTACCCTATTCTGGGAATTATCCAACTATGTCATAATTGCAAATTAATACAACTGCCTCTTCCACCCCCTAGACTGAAAGTTCTTTCAGGTGGAGATAGAATCTGTCCAACGTCTGACCTCATGACACACACCAGGCTACAAATGCCCAGTCAAGTTGCTCCCAAATTCCTGATCCATAGAAGCTGAACGAATAAATTATTATTGTTGTCTTGAATGACTAAATTTTGTAGTAATTTGTTATGCAATAATAGACAACTAATACAGTAACAAAAACACATGGTTTAAAACAACCACCACTTTATTACAGCTCACAGATCCTGTAGTAACTGGTGATCTGTCACTCTGGCGGCATCGCCGAGATCACCTCAGCAATACTTAGCTGATGGATGGGCCATTTGGGAGGGTCCAAGATGACTTCACTTACATGTCTGGCATTCTGTGAGTTAGAAGATGGTTCTAGAACGGTTGAGCACAGTACCTATACTTGGCCTCCCCAGCATGGTTGTCTCATAGTGGATGGACTTTTCACAGGGCAGCTGGTTTCCTCCAGAGCAAGTATCCCAAAAGAACCAGGAGGAAGCTGCATGGCTTTTTATGACCTAGCCTCAGAAATATTAAAGTAACATACAGTCATTTCCATACTCTATTGATTGAAGCAGTCATAAGACCACATAGTTTCAGGAAGAGGGAGCATGCTGGGTGCAGTGGCTCATGCCTGTAATCCTAGCATCCTGGGAGGCTGAGGCGGGAGGATCACTTAGCAAGAGTGAGACCCCTGTCTCTACGAAAAACAGAAAAATTAGCCAAGAGTGGCGGCACGTGCCTGTAGTCCCAGCTACTCAGGAGGCTGAGGCAGAAGGATTGCTTGAGCCCAGGAGTTGGAGGCTGCTGTGAGCTAGGCTGACGCCACAGCACTGTAGCCCAGTGACAGAGTGAGACTGTCTCAAAAAAAAAAAAGAAGAAAAATAAGAGGGAACAGACACCCCACCTCTTGATGGGAGGGGTGTCAAAGAATTTGAAGCTATTTTTTAAAAAATTAACTTTATTGGCTGGTCCAAAGGTAGCAAGTTACCTCAATTGATTGTTCACATTCAGTTATAAATCAAACTCCTTGTTCTATTCTTTCCCCCATTCTCACTACTGTGCTTGACTAGTGTTAGAAAATATTAAGGTATACTTTGTTAAGGTATAACTTACATACAGTAAAATGTAGCCATTTAAAATATATAGCTCAGGCCAGGCGCCATGGCTCACGCCTGTAATCCTAGCACTCTAGGAGGCGGAGGCAGGCGGATCGCTCAAGGTCAGGAGTTCGAAACCAGCCTGAGGAAGAGCGAGACCCCCGTCTCTACTAAAAATAGAAAGAAATTAATTGGACAACTAAAAATATACAGAAAAAATTAGCTGGGCATGGTGGCGCATGCCTGTAGTCCCAGCTACTTGGGAGGCTGAGGCAGGAGGATTGCTTGAGCCCAGGAGTTTAAGGTTGCTGTGAGCTAGGCTGATGCCACAGCACTCTAGCCTGGGCAACAGAGTGAGACTCTGTCTCAAAATAAATAAATAAATAAATGAAATAAAATATATAGCTCATTGAGTTTTAACAAATGTATACACCCTCATAACCACCACGATCAAGATATAGAGCATTTCCTTTATCCCAAAAGTTCTATCCTGCCCTCCTTGCAGTCAATCCCCTTACCCCGGCCTCTCAGCTCTAGGCAAACACTGATCTGCTTTCAGGCTTTTCTAGAATTTTATACAACACAGTATATAGTTTTTCACACTTGGCTTCTTCACTTAACTAAATTCTTTTGAGACCCATCCATGTTGTTGCATGTATCAAAAGTTTGTTCCTTTTTTATTGCTATGTAGTATTTTACTGTAGGAATATATCACTTCTTGTTTATGTAGTTACCTGTTGATGGACATCTGATTGTTTCCAGATTTATATTATTATAAATGAAGCTGCTATGAACATTCATTTTTATTTCTCTTGAATAAATAAGAGTGGAGTTGCAGGGTCATATGGTATATGTTTATAAGAGACTATCAACTTATTTTCCAAAATGGTTATACGATTTTGCTTTTCCACCAGCAATATATGAAAATTCCAGTTACTCCATATCCTTACCAATGCATGGCATTGTCAGTCTTTTTAAGTTTAGCCATTCTAATGGGTACGTAGTGGTATCTTGCTGTGGTTTTAGTTTGCATTTCCTTGATGACTAATGATGTTGAGCATCTTTTCATATGCTAATTAGCCACAACTACATCTGCTTTTGCGGAGTGCCTGTTCAATTTTTTGGCATTTGTAACTAGTTGTTCTGTTTTCTTATTGAGCTTTAGGAGTTGTTTATAAATTCTAAATACCAGTCTTTTGGCAAGTATATGTATTGCAAATATTTTCTTCCAGACTGTAGCTTGCCTTTTCATCTTCTTAAAACTAAAGAACAGAAGTTTCTGATTTGGATGAAGTCCAAATCACTATTTTTCTTTTTTGAATCATGCTTTCTTTGTACCATGTAAGAACTCTTTGCTGATCCGAGGTCACAAAGATTTTCTTCTGTTTTATTCTAGAAGTTTTTTAGTTTTTGCTTTTATTTTCAGGTCTATGATTCATTCCGAATTAATTTTTTGTATGGTTTTTGGTCAGAGTCAAGGTTCATTTTTTTCCAAATAGATATCCAATAGTTACAGTAATATTTGTTAAAAAGATTATCCTTTCCTCATTGAGTTACTTTGGCACTTTTATCTGAAGCAATTAACATATATGTCTATTTCTGGATTTTATGTTATGTCCTATTGATCTATATGCTTATCCTTTTGTGCTCATATTTTAAGACAGCTGCAAGCATGTAGCAATTCATTGTTGCTGAATATTCTCATGACATCATATGCTAAAGCCTTCAGGCACAATTCACATCACCTGGCCCAGCTTCCCAAGACAAGAAACCCTGGCTCCAGCTTATCGTCCTGGGCTCTTCTTCCCTCCAAGAAAACAAAGAGATCATAAAAGTCATTTCAAAAATCAGGCAGAGGAGGGAAGAGGGAAAAAAGAGATGTGATATCATTTAGCCAGAGTTCTGGTTATTCAAATTAAACTTGGTTTAAAGAGATGAAGAAAATAAAGTGGATTGCATGGTATGTCTCCGGCTTAAAGAGAAAAACCATGACCCTTATAAATAAAGCAGGAAACCATCTATTCTATAAAATTGCAACATGACAGTGGATGTTGGGGCAAAACATAATCCCCTCTGTATGTCACCCTATCTTCCATATCTTCTTAAAGGTAGCACAAACTTTTTTCCTATCAAGACAGTATTTTACTTCATGACTTTTTTTTTGCAAAGCACCAATTTAATTGTTTCAAGTTTGTCAGGAACAAAGTTTTTGGATAACAAGTTGTAGCAGAGCTTTTCTATTTCTCAAAATTAGCTACTGTCAGTAAAATGTCTGATTCACTCCAAGTTTGAACCAGTTTACAAAGTCAATAGGTTACTCTCTAGTTCAAGTATATAGCAATTATTGAGATTTAATATTAATATTTAGTTGATTGCCTTAGGGTCTGTTTGCAGAGGTAGTAATCTTCAGTGAAAACAGGTAAAAATAATACAAAAACAAGTATGTTCATGATTTTAAAAAATCATATTGTCAAAATAAGACCCTATAGTTTTGTAAAGTATAAGATGTTTAGCAATTGTTTATACCAAATAGATTCTTTATGGTTTTGCCAAAAACAGACAGCATATTTGTCATTTTTACCATACATACTTTCCTACCTCTCTTTCTGCATCAGCCAACATGGCAAAGCTAACAGAAAATGAAGGTCAAATGAGGAAACTCGGCAAATGGTTTTTATCTGGCTTCACTGTTTGACCACCAACTGGCAAGCACCCTAAGAAAAACTGTACAGGAGATAAATGATAGGGTAAAAGTACATTTTTGACCATGGGCCCAGGCTCTCATAAAAGAAGCAGGCCTAAGATTTATAGGAAATGATGTGGGAATGAATTCAAAGTGCTGAAGCATCACAATTGTTTATCCATTTAACTAAAAAACCTCCATGCTTTAAAATTTTTTATTGGCATCTCTTTTTTCTCCTGCATTTGCACTCTATTTAATAATTTTTACCCCATAATCCCACTTGTTGTTATTCTCGGGAAGAACAAGTAATTGGAAAACCTTAATCATCAGATGTGTAGATCACAGCAAATCACTGGCACTTCATAAATACAGCAATGATAGAATAAAGGGAGAGGTAAATGAGGTGGAACACATAAATGATCTCAAACTGGTTTATTTTTGGATGATTTCATATTGGTGAGAAAAACTGCCTTAGCCAAAAGCTAGTTAGTATTTTTATTAACTGCTTCAGTTCCCTTCAGGTGATTTATGAAAAGAGTAGAGGCTGAAAGGACCCTCACTTCAGAATTTCTGGGACAAAAGGATGTAGCCAGTGGAAGTAGATGCTCCCAGGATGTAAGAAATTGTCTTGAGGCAGAGATTGAGAATGTAGGAAAGGAAAGAGGAAGCTTAAAACCCATAGTTGTGGGATTTTTTTCTCTCTCTCAAAGGCGGACAGAGCTGCAAAAGTGAAAAGAGAAGGAAATACGGGATCTATAATGCTTTTCTTGAAGTTTAGGAGCAAAAAAGGAAAGCAAAAAGAGAAACAGGCATAATCAGGGACTTTTAGAGCCCGAAGTCACCCTATAAACATTTAGTCCAGGGCTCTGCCATTCTATCTGAGCTAACACCAAAGGAACTGGTGCACAAAAGTAGGCAGAAGAAAAGCTGCCACAGTGGAAAGGCAGAGGTAGGCAGAATCCGCCATGCGCGCACACATTCGCTGTTTCCATCCTCCGAGTCCAGGCGTCCTCAATTTGCAGCCGAAGACACAGACACTGACACAAAAGTGACCTGCTGGCGGTCACAGCACTGAGCCCGCGTGCCCCGTCTCTACACATTCACCACTTCCGGATTTGGGACTAGAGGGAGGCAGGGAGCGCGTATGCGTTTTCTGGTATTAGCCAGGTGAGAGGCGGCGGCAATCCAGCGCGGAGGAAGGCGGGAGAGCGCGGCGTTGGCCGGCACCGCCTCTGTTCGGACCCTCGACCCGGACTCTTCCCCGCGAAGCCACCAGGTGGCGCGCTCGGCCCACCGCTCGCGGTTGAGCTGGGGCAGGGGGTGGGGGGAAGGATGTCAGTCGCCATGGAAACCCTGGGCGCAGCGGCCGCGGGGGAATTATGTGGGACAGGTGGGCGGGCAAGGCGGGAGTGTTAGCTGTCCGCCCGCGCTGTGTATCTGCACCTGGAAGCCGTGGAGGGCAAGTCGGGAGACTGGAAGGCCTCCTTTCCGGGCCCCTGACTCCTTCCAGTCTGACTCTGAAGTCTTTATGAGCATCCCCTTCTCAGCCCGCATAGGCCAATCTTCCCGATCCTGCGGTTTGCTCCGCTCCAAGACGGGCCTGGGGTCGCGCCCTCCAGGTCTCCCTCACGAGACGGCACCACTGTTGAGCCGTTAGGGGCCGCTGGGAAGGGTTCTCATAAACCCAGCTCTCTTCTCCACCCAGGAAACAGAAGGAGGCAGGCCTTTTTGGTCTGATCAGATTATTAGCCTGTCTTTCTACTTTGCAGTAGAACCCCTGGATACGTTGCATATTTGCCCTCCCAGAGGGCAGGATCTGAATTTAATTCAGGTTTGTAATTGTCACGGTGCCTCCACACAGTCCCTAGCACACAGTAGATGCTCCTTAATCTAATCCTTCCGTTTGTGTGGGGCTTTTATCATTTGACAGCTTTCCCAAAGCATCTGGAGCCTCCTTAATAAACTTGACAGGAGACAAGGCAGATGGAGGAGGAAACTGAGGGCTGGAGATGTTCAAAGATTTGTCAGAGGTTATAAAACTCAGTGAAGGAGCTAAGACTAGACTCAGTCTTGCTTCTCTTAGTGCAGGGGTGGGAACCTTTTCGTGTTGTTAGGCTGCATTAATTTAGCCATAATGAAATGAGGCCGCATTCAAGAAACTTGAATTAGATATACTTTAAAATGTACATTATTTTGTAAAAATCTAACTACTACGTACTTAATAATTTCAAAAAAATGAAAACTAT
>CAUYRT010069317.1:0-22608 GCA_963574885.1 Lepilemur ruficaudatus | reverse complement strand
CCTGAAGCTACTCTCACTGGGAGAGTAGGTTTTTGAATGTAACAAGGTAAGTCAACTTGAGTGGTAATATATTTTGGGAAATCAGCTCACTACAAATTGTGACTGTAAACATTGTACTGTAAATGCTTTGTAGTTTTCCCCTAATTAAAAAAAAAAAAGAAAGAAATAGTCATACCCTATGAAACAATATTTAGGAAAATTATAATATAAAGCATATGCAGTGATTTTGATATTCAGAACATGTTTAGTAATAGACATATAATTGTAAAACAAATATAGAATCTCCACACTGGTATGAATATAAAATTTTGAATAATCAGGGTAAACTCAAATTTTAAATTAAATTGTATCAACTTGTTTAAAATTACAAGCAGATTATGTTTAACATTTTAAAATCTTATTTGTTAGAATTAGCTTGGATCTCAATGCATAGCTGATAAGGATTTTTCTAAATTCAGTTTTGAAGCAATAAACTAATGTAAAATTGCTATAAAATAATAAAGAACAGAGCCATTTTGGCATATAGGAGACTTAAAGAATATTAGTAATTACTATTATTTATTGAATAGTGAATAGGTTCTAAGCACATGCAAGTACAATTATCACTACTTTTCTCTAATATTACACAAAATACAACTGAGGGAGAGGAAAGTTGAGTAATCCACTCAAGCTCTTATGCAAATACATGGTGGAGCAAGGGTTAGTCCATGGACCCTTGGTACAGAATAGGTCATCAGCATTTAATGACTACCTATACTAATGCTGATTAGGTCCTTTAGATACATTTTTTTTCAATTTTAATAAGGAATATGAAATTAATACTTGAAAATGGTAAAAAAAATCAGAGTACAAAATTAATAGTTTCCTGACTTACACTTTTTTTTCATCTCCATACTTCTCAGAATTATATACTTTCAGCTAGTGATATTTTTAGTTTTTATGGTGGTTACATACATAAATATAAATAATATGCTTGTACTCCTATATCTTATTTGATCAATTTTAGTGAGACAATTCCCTCCTTCTGCCCCTATCCTGGACTCATAGTTGAATCGGCACTGCATTTCAGCCTCAAGAAAGTTTTCTCTCAGCACTTGAAAGAGCTGACTGTAAAGACTGCTTAGCATCCAACATAGCTAATGAAAGTTCTCTTATCAGTCTGCAGTGTAGTCCTTCCTCCCTTATAAAGAAACGCTTTTCTCTTCTCTCTAGAAGTTTTCAACATTTCTCTTTAGTCTTAATGTGCTAAAAATTTCACAAAGGTACATTTTGGATATGGATCTTATTTTAATTCATTTCCCTCAAAACATGACACACTGTTTCATCCTAAAGTTGTATATTTAGTACTAGAAAATTTTGTTCTAACATATCTTATATAATTTTCTCCCATCCATTTCCTATCTTTTTGGGGTGTTGTTAGTTGAATTTTGAATTTCCTGGAATGATTCTCTAGGTTGCTTATCTTTTTTTTCAAAGTTTTATTTCACAAAGTTTCTTTACATTGGGCAAGTTTTCTTAACTTTATTTTCTACTCATACTATTGTTTTTTTTTTGTTTGTTTAAGTTTGGCAATCCTACTTTCAATTCCTAAGAACTCATATCCTTTTTCTCTGATTGTTCTTGTTTTCATGGCTCTCATAAAATAAGCTCTGAAATCTCTTTAAGCATAATAATTAATACTTGCATTTTTGTTCTATTCTTTGAATTACTTCTATTTATTTTTCTTGCTCCTTTTAAAGAAACAATGTAAAGTAGTGGTGCATATCTTTTAAGAATGCAAATTCTTTTTTCTGGAAGTTTTGATTAAAAAAAAAAAGAGGCCTGTTAGGAGAAGGGCAAGGGATTCTGGGTCTTCTAGGGACAAAAGTGGGTGTCTCGCCTGGGTGAAATTGCCCCACTTGGAAAGAAGGACAAGGGTGGGCCCCAAGCCCCCATCTTGGTCTTGCCTCACTCTAATCCTCTCCCAAGTGACTGCCATACCTGGGGGAGGAGGGAATACCCTACGAATCTGCCAATCATAACTTAGCACACCAGCTGCAAAAGAATGCAGAGGACTCTGTAGCCCATGGACCAAGCAACATAGGTATAATAGAGTCTGGAAATTGACCTGGAACAAGCTGCATGCATAGTTAAGACTCAGGTCATGCAACTCCCAACTGTCCGATCAAAGTGGTTCCATGGTGACGTCTAAGCCACAGGAAGGTCCCAATCCACTCACTATAAAACCAGACTGAGACCATAACCAACCCCTTTTGCACCCTTCCTTTTGCTTTCCCTTTGCTGCGACAGTGGGTCCAGTCATCACCTATAGCATATGTATCATGCTCTGTAAACCTATATCTTGCTCTTCTCTATAATCCTATCTTTCTCTCCTCAATAAACCTGATTTTAGTGCTTGCCTAACTTTGGTGCGTCTGGTCATTCTTCAGCTATGGGTGCCCCAAAAACCAACGTTTCAGACTGAAACCTGACAGGCCAAGTGAGGTGGCTCACTCATGCCTGTAATCTAAGTGCTTTGGGAAGCAGAGGAAGAAGAATTGCTTGAGGCCAGGAATTCAAGACCAGCCTGATCAACATGGAAAGACTCCATCTCTCAAAAAAATTTATTTTTAATTAGCCCAAATTAGCATGGTTTCTTGTGGGCTTCTTGTCCCACCACCTACTCAGGAGGCACAGGAAGGACAATAGCTTGAACACAGGAGTTTGAGACTGCAGTGAGCTTTGATTGCACCACTGTACTCCAGCCTGGGAGACAGAGCAAGACCTCATCTCTAAAATACATAAATAAATAAGTACATAGATTCTGAGAGCCAGATTTCTAGCTTTCAATTTCAGCTCTATAATTTATTAACTATGTGGCTTTGGACAAGTAATTACACTTCTATGTGGCTCAATTGTAAAATATTGATAATAACAGTACCTGCGTAACAGAGACTCTAATCCTAACAGGATTAAATAAATTAAAAATGTAAAGACATTGACTGTAATCTGTTATGAAGTAAGTACTAGCTAACATATCATAGTTGTAATTATTGGTTCTCCACATTGGTCTGGTGATTCATGATTAACTGTTCTTATTGAAAAATGAAGGCCTACTTTATTACAGGTGGTCAGTGTGGATATAGGTGGCTGTACTGTAAATAAGTCATTTCCACAATGACTTCTTCCCCAGAAAAGAAGCTACCCAGCATGTACTTTGAGGGCATATCCTCTCAACCTGCAGACTTCACTTTACCTTGGTGCACCTGCAGAAAGTGCTGGAAGTATTAGCTTTAAACAGGAAGCTTGCTCACTTTTGTAAGATAAAGCCCTATGGTAGTTAGCCTAGAGGTAAATGCTGAGCTGCAATTCCAGTTTTTCTGCCTGCAGGTGGGGTGGGGAAGTGGGGGTTGGTGTAGCGGAGCAGACTTCAGGCAGAAGTTGTTTTAATCCCTGTTTCTGCGCCGTTTCTCACTCCTGCTCTCCTTGTCAACCCTGAGACGGGTAGTGCTATTGCCAAGAAGTTGGCTCCCACTAAGCTTCCTTGTGGGCGTTCTCTGGAGTGTGGATTCCTTCCCTTTGTTTCTCTGGTCAGCAGCTTTTAGCTGTTCCTATCTACCCAGAATTTGTTGAAATCTCTTATCTGCTACTCAGTACGCCTACTCCCTACCTTCCCTTTGTTGTTATCAGTCTGTTTCCCTTTCAACTTCCTTTGAGTCATTTTTGTGGAGTCTGGAGGGTAAGGGTTGTGACTCATGAGAGACAAATTTCGTGCTTAGAATAACATGTCAACCCCCAAATCCCTCTACTCCTGTCTCATTACATTTTCATTAACTTTTACAATTATCCAGTGAAGTCAATATTATTATTATTCTTAATTTTACATATGAACATGAAAAGTTTCAGCAACACCTCGGAATCACAAGACAGGTAACAGACAGACAGCATCAGGATTCAAATCCAGGTCTTTCTAATAAAAAAAAGTCACAAACCTTTTCCTCTATGATCCAAGAATGGGGATTTAAAAGGAGGTTAAACATGATCAGTACTTAATATGAAGCACTTAGAAGAAAATAAAAATATTAATCATATAGATCTTGACACTATGTGGACAAATAACTAGGATTATTAGCTGAATTTTTTTAAAACTTTAAGGTATGGATTTTCATGCAGTGCTAGGAATGGTGTTTGGATTCTATGATTGTGGAACTCGTGTCTGGAAGGATACTGATTCTTACGACTCAAAGGCTTGTGTCGTGTATTCTTTACCTGTTCAGGTGTTTGCACATCTGCCACAAGAAGACCTGCACTTCTCATTCCTCTCCAAGCCCTTAGGTGGCAAAGACCCTCAGCAATGTTCCCTGGAAGCAAATGCAGTAGAGATGTAGAACCAGTTAGTTAACCCAAAACCACCGCTCTAGCAGAGACCTGAATTACTATCTCAATAAGAGCCATCTTTTTTCTTTCTCAGATATGATGAGAAGAATGTTAAAGGGCTGTCAGGATCTTTATGGATGTACAGTGAAAATATTACTAAACATAATGAGCCAATAACTCCTTGGATTTAGATGTGAGAAAATGAACATGTTTTTATTATTACACTAAAAATTATACGTTGTATTGCCTCACAACAATCTCTTAGTAAATGTGATCTGAGAGGAAAAGGAGGTTATTTCTGTATTTAGCTCTAAAGTGGAATATGCAATAGTTCAACTGAGTCCAGCTGCCCTGAGACCTATGGTTGAAGGAAATCATCAAACCATAGGCTACTGATTCCTTGGTTACTTTTTGGATGAAATTTGTAAATTTAGCATTTACAAAGAAAACTATTCTGGAAGATAAGGCATGCATGTTTCTTCTGAAGATTTGTGGCTGCAACTGGATTTCTCCCTGATGACTGCAAGACCATTGAGATCCATCTTTGTCTGTGCTTAGTTCTTCTTCTTGATGTGATTTTGACAGCGTGACTGGGCAGTTTGAAAATCTTTAGCAGTTTGCAAATAAATCAAAGTTGAAAAGCAGAAATGTAAACATTCAGGGAAATAAATGATAGGAGAAAAAGAGAATTTCCTAACCAAATCTGAAAATGCCATGATTGATCCAGATTTCTAATAAGACAACATATTAATACAATTTTAAGTGTTAGTAGTGTCCTGCTCAATGTCATTAGAATTTTTCCTTGTATACAAAAGTTCTTATGTTATGGCTCAAATAGAGCACCTGGTCGAAATGCTCATCTAAATAAAATTTTAGTTAATTAATGTGTGGCTTTTTCTTAGCTGAAATGTTCATCCAATCAGTTAACATTACTACAGACTTTTTTTTAAATATAGAGATTTGTGTATGCATGAAAAAGAAATGGGGTCTAGTTTTTATAAAGTCAATGACTACAGTTGAATGGTGAAAGAATACCCATGGATTTTAACAACTAGTGCTGTAGCCAAAACATGTCTGCTTGCATTCTTTATTTCTCATAAGTGGAATTTCTTTTGAAAGGTTTTGTTTGTATTGCTGCAGTCAGAGAAAAATGCACTCAACAGCAAGTTGGACGTGGAAAGTTTTCCAAAAGAATAAAAAGCACATGTTCTGACCGTCACCACCTGTCTCGGTCTCAGCTCAGATTCGAACCCAAAGTTTAAAACACTTAAGAAGCATCTAAAACTTAACATTATTGTTTATGATACAACAGCTTCTCATTCTAAGAAGCCAGGAGTTGCTAGAAAGCACCTTGCTT
This sequence comes from Lepilemur ruficaudatus, assembly GCA_963574885.1. Taxonomy (NCBI): domain Eukaryota; kingdom Metazoa; phylum Chordata; class Mammalia; order Primates; family Lepilemuridae; genus Lepilemur; species Lepilemur ruficaudatus. The sequence continues at coordinate 16,895 of CAUYRT010069317.1, read as the reverse complement.
ACAGAATATAGGGGAACCTGGATATCTTCATTGAAACATGCATTTAATGGAGCCAACATATCCTATGTTCTGTGACGCAGTATAATTTTACACCTATTTTGGAATGACTATTTATTATAGGATAAATTGGTGTTGACTCAATATATTCAAATACTCCATATCTGTTCTTACAGTAATATAATCATGTTCAAAATAAATCCCCCCTGTCATCTGTCCACGTTCAAGTTGGGGGGAAAAAAAATCTTTATATTTGGTTGATTTACTTCTAAGGCCACTCTATGCGTGAGAAAAGGTGGACCCACCTTCCCTCCAAATTTAGAGCTCAAATGTGTTTCAGATTAACCTCTCAAATATGTACAATTCAGTTAACTTGTTTAAAACATATTGATTCCCACTAGGCAGTTCCACCTGGGAGGAACTGATTTCTATCTAAGTATATAAACTTTTGCTTTTCCTCTGGCCAAATACACCACCACCACCACCCCACACACACGCGCACACACACACACTCACACATACATACTCACACGTACACACACAGTGAATGTTTTCACATTGAAACTGAAGATGTAAATGAAGGCCTGCAGTCTCTGTCTGGTTCTAGTTACAAGGTCTGTTTGTTGACATCACAGATGAAGGCCTGCTGTGTCTCTGGCTCTGTCTACTCCATTTCCCCTCTAATTAGGCTTTGCCCTCAATTAAGTTAATGATGCAACTTTTCCTATAGATCATTTGCCCTTTCAATCAATTAACAGAATATGAAGGGTGCATCCCTCCTTGGCTTGGGATTCATTTGCCTGAGGCAGACTGTTCAGCTCCCAGAAGTACCACATAAGCAAGAGCAAGATGTTTACTATATCACATACTATCCCTAAGAAAATCAGGCCTCATGGAAGCCTTAACTAAACTGCATTTCATTATTGACTTGTGTCAGGGTAAAAAATTTATCTGAAATTTTAGAGCATGTCAAAAATATTAATGGGTGTGATGTAAATATAAGGCAGTTCAAAATAAAGTTGGGGTCTATATTTTACAAGAGAAAATAAAGATGTGTGCCATGTCAAGGGGAATTATGAAACATACATACAGGTACAGGTACACTCACACACACACCCCTACTCAAATGACCTGAACAAATAGTGGAGGTTTCTATCATTAATGGGGGAAATCAAAATGATTCCTCTCAGATGAGATTACTTTTGTTTTCTCAGCCTATACTTCAAGATTCAGAATGGATTTAAAAATAAATTGATTTTAAATAATAAAAATAACCATAACAAGATTATTGTAGAACCCATATGTCATCTGTACCAATATTTGAATGCTATGAAGATCAAGATTTTAAGATAAATTTGACTGACACTTTCTTGAAATGTGTGAAGGTTACATTAAGAAAGGACAAATATGAAAGTCTAGCATTTTACTGAAAGGCAGGATTGAAATAGACATAGAACTTCCATGGAGTTCTATATAGAAGAAAAATACTAATTCCATCTGAATCATGAATCTTCCCCAAAATATTGTTTTGTATAACAGAATATGGCCATTTTGTTATTTAAACAAAGACATGTTTCATATCTTTTTTCCTACAATAGGTGATATCTGTTTTTAATAAAGTAGAACTTGGCTTCTTCCTCCAGCTTTATTAAAGTATAATTGACAAAAATCATATGTATTCAAGGCTTACAACATGTTTTGATATATGTATACATTGCAAAATGTTTTCCACAATCAAGCTAATTAACATATCCTATACCTCATATAGTTACCTTTTTTGCATGTATGGTGAAAATGCTTAAGATCTACTCTCAGGGAATTTTAAGTATTATATACATTATTATTAAATATAGTCACCATGCTGTACATTGTCTCCAATACTTATTTAACTTATGACTATACTTTTGTACTCTTTGACCAACATCTCCCCATTTCCCCACCCTTCTACCCCTGGTAACTACCCTTGTATTCCCTGTTTCTGTAAGTTTGACTTTTAGATTCACATAAAAGAAATAATTCCACTAAAGGTATTAAAAATATTAAATTACTAACAAAGTCTAAAGTAATAGGATTTGTAGACTTTTGCCTATGAAAGAGAATATTGAAAAAAACTACTACAAATAATGTAAACATATATATATGAAGGAATGTTATTTAAACAGATTTCTCATTTCACGAGTACAACACAGAAGATGCATATATTATAGCAGGAGATTTAAATGAGACACTAGGAAAACATTGCACCTGGAAGGGTTGTAAGCAATGAGCTACATACATAACACATAGAGGAGTCTTTTCCAAATATGTTGAATACGTAACTATATAGATCATTGTTTTAAGGGGATAATATGAAAGATTTCTCTCCCCTTCACAAGTAGGGATTGACTGACCTCCTAGGTTGCTTTCCTCAATTCCTAAGGACTTTTCATCTCCAATCTGTGCATGTGTACTCAGATGAGTATGATCTGCTTTACACTGTAACCTCCAGCAAGGCACAGTCTATATCAAACCCTGTATACACCAGAACATCATTACACCTGGAGAGTGGAGGCGGGGCACATGGATAGCTTTAAATTTCATGCCACATTGGGATGTTAGCCTAGAGAAAGCAGAGAATCATGCAAGGTTTTGAAACACTCTGCATAGAGCAAGCTTAGGTAATATATATAACATTCCAGGGGTATTCAGCTTTGGGTCCTCAGTGAAGCCTCAGGTATGAGTGAAGGCACAAATGGGCTAACTTGGCTGTCACATTTGTACTGATTTAAGCCTAGCACATCTAAACCTTAACTCATCACTTCCCTTCAGAGACAATGTTCATCTTCTTTCTAATTTACTGCATTGGTAGCAATGTTCTTGCCACACATGAAGGAAACAATCACTAAGAGAGGCTCTTTGGAATAAAAACAATGGGGCCCACCTATCGAAAGTCTACTTGAACTAGAGAATGGGAAATGATTTAATCCAAGCCACTTGGCTAGTCAGAAATAGAAAAGGAATTCTAGTCCAGTTAGAAATTATTATACTATACTATGGGCTATTATACTCCATTGCTCATGTTCTAACCACACAATAAGTTAATAGAAATGATAGAAATAAGTCGTTACCCTGGGATGCAGCATCAGGGTAAGAGCCCAGGTGAGAGCATAAATCAGGATACTGAATAACACCCCCAAAAAAGATGAATGTTGTCTGTATTCTGTTTCATTCAAAAGGGTGAACTCAAGGAAGGAAGAAGAAACCAGTCAGGTTCTCAGAAACCATTCTGGATAGGGCATGTAAGTTTACACTGAATGGAACAAAGGCATTTTAAGCAGCTGCGGCCTTGGGAGTATGAAGATTGCAGCCCCTGGTACCAAAGGCATAACCCAAGCACTGGTACAATTAGGCTGATAGTGTATGGGCATTTTGTACAGTTTATTTGTTGTTGGGCCAACGAATGGACAATTAATTTTATTACTTCCATTTTTTTTTCTTTAATAGTTTAGAGAGTATTAACTGAAACAACATCAGCTGATTCACAATTTAGATATATATATGCATCCTGAATTTGTTAATGATATTTAAAAATAAACTGTATATCTATATGTCAGTGGGTCACAGTCTGTTTCGTCCTACTTTCTCTGTGATCATTGTTTCACTTGATACTTTATCTGGCCCTACTCAAATTACTGAACTCTCTGAAACAAGACCAGTTCCACTACAAAGAAGTGAATTTAAAGCTCTGGCATATTACATTTTAAACACACACAATACTATTTCTCCTTTAGCTTTGAATTTACCTAATGGTCCTGCACTAGATAGCAGAGCAATGGGTCAGTGAAAGATCTTGGAGCCAAAAATGTGTTACCCTATCCAAATAACTTCTTTATTTTCATTCCTGTGGATAAGTGCCTCCACCACTCTTCCTTTGGATAGTCTCACAAAGAGAAGACTCCCAGGTTAGGTTCTGTGGTGGTTTGGTTGATTCCTTGCTAGGATTTTTGAAGGATCAGAGCAATGTTTCCTCTATAATCATTTTTAATTTGTTGTTAATTTTCCTGTTTATTTTTCTGCAGTACCTTTGGTCCATGATGTTCTTTCCTTATAGGTTACACAATTAGCCAGTGAAAACCTCACAACTAGTCTACATAGTGGAGAAAGTCTTGTGGTACATACCAGAGATACTCGAGGTAAGTGCACAGAATACATCTCAACTTATGAAAATAGATTGACAATGTCAAAAACATGATCATTTTAGAGAAGGCCACATTTTGCCATTTTGTAAGCTGATCTTTGATATTACTTGTTTTTTTTTTTTTTTTGCTAGTTTACTTTTCATTTCCATACACAGACCAATGTTAAGTTACTTTTGTCAACAGATATTCTTTGAAGCCAAAGCAGACAACTTTCCACAGCTTTCTATGGTTATATTTTATCACTTCTCAATGTATTATTTTTCAAGTGGCCCAATTCTCTCTAGGGCAACTACCTCAATAAAGCACTTTTTAGTTTTTCTCTTCTCAAGATTTGCATTTTTCCTCCTCTAAAAGTTCCATACATTTCTTCCCATCTCTTCCTCCCCATGAGGGGATTTTAATATTCTTTTATAATCCAATGGCTTTCCCTAGATTATTCTCCACAGTTTTTATTTTTAACCAATGTTCTTAAAACTGTTTGTCAGTGAACTCAGATTCTTTGAAAACTTAAAAAAGTTGATTTTAATATTGAAGGTAATTAAAAAAATCAATGCAAATATATTAATACTTCAAATCTCTTTGCCATTTTCCTATGAGGTGACGTTTGTTAAAATTTTACAGATTCAGAGAATTTAAACAAATTTCATAAAGTCATACATGACTAAATAATAAACATAGATTCAAACCCAAGTGTTTTGGTCCAAAGCCCAAATATCACATGGTGTTCCAGAGAGACAAAGCAGGTCTCACTATTGCAATTGCCACCCTGCAGTGATGACTCTGGGATATCTAAGTTACACAGGGCTGTTTCTATATCGAAGTATTCTCCACTTGGTACTTCATAGCTTTTTGTGCATTTTTGTGTTATCAGTTTGCCCATCCTAGAAACAACCCTCCCCCAGGGTTGCTGAGAAGCAAGGAAAACTGAAGAGTTTCAGGACAAATCAGATAACTGGGACTGCTTAATCAGTGAACTTAATTTTATCCTCAACTTTAAATCAATGGTACTGCCCTGAGAGGTTAACCGTTCCTCACCTAAAGAGAGGGAAAAAAAGGGGCAGGGTTAACATTCTGGCACCGTAAGAGCTGCTGCATTGCTACACAGAATAGAATTTTCAACTAGCTTTTGGACGGTTAAGTTGGGCAAAAATGCATGGCAGTTGTGGGAGCACGTAAAAAAACATGTAATTTGCACGGTGAGTTTTCCGAGTTTGTTCATGTGCATGCTTTCTAGTCATTAGGAAACCTTTACAGCCATTTCCTACTGTTGCAGTAAGGCTGTAAACTCTTCATATACTGACACACACTTAGATCATATCTTACATACATATATATACATATGTATGTACGTATGTGTTTGCATATATTTACACACACTGATGCATAAATATAATTCTATGCAAGATGTGACTGTAAAGAGTCATCTCTTTAGGGAACCCTTCTGTAGTGGGTTGAATGGTGATCCCCAAAAAGATACATCTGTGTCCTCATCCTGGGAACCTGGGAACATGACTTTATTCGGAAAAGGAGTCTTTTCAAATGTAATTAAGAACCTTAAGATGACCCTAGATTACCCAGGTGGGCCTTAAATCCAGTGAAACCTGTCCTTATAAGAGACACACAGAGAAGAGACACAGAGAAAAGAGAAGGAGGTAAGAGAAGACTGAGGCAGACTCTGGAGCCACAAATCAAGAAATCTCTTAAAGCCACCAGTAACTGGAAGAAGCAAGCAAGGATTCTCCCCTAGAACCTTTAGAGAAAGCACAAGTGTGCTTACACCTTGATTTTGGACTTCTGGTTTCCAGAACTGTAAGAAAATAATTTTATGCTGTTTCAAGCCACCGGGTTTGGTAATTTATTATGGCAGCCCTAAGAAATGAATGCATCTTCCCTGACCATCCAAGGACCATCACAATTTCATTTTCTTCATTTTATTTTATTTTTTTCTCTCTCTCTCTCACTTAGAATGTAAATTCTAAGACAGAAACAATAATCTATTCTCTTAACTACCATTATTATCTTTGGGGCCTACATCCATGTTTGAAATACAGTAAGCATACAATAAATATTTGCGGAATGGATAAACAAATCATGTACTAAGAATGTTTTGAGGGGACAGAGTAAATACTTCTAAGATTATTTCTGATCCAAGATGTTTAAAATTTCATAATTTTTGCTATTTCAAGATGATATTTTTTTGGCATAAAATCAGAGGCCATTGGTAGTGAAGTTACAGATTAAAAGCAGGGTTTTAAGAAAATCAATAAGGCAGCATATACTATGTGGATTGTGGAGGGAAGAGACGGTAGAGGATTTTGCTATGCAGGAGGGAAATAATTTAGTTTAGAGTGATGAAGGCCTTTACCAGGAGAATTGTAGGGACAGGGAAGAAGAGAAAAATATAAGAAACATACACATATTGATTATAAAGTCAAACCAAATTTTAACTGAATAAAATAGAGATATGGTAAAATCAATATGATGGGGAAGTTTTTAATTAATTAATTAATTAATTTATTTTTTTGAGGTAGAGTCTCACTCTGCTGCCCGGGCTAGAGTGAGTGCTGTGGCATCAGCCTAGCTCATAGCAAACTCAAACTCCTGGGCTCAAGTGATCCTACTGCCTCAGCCTCCCGAGTAGTTGGGACTACAGGCATGTGCCACCATGCCAGGCTAATTTTTTCTATATATTTTTAGTTGGCCAATTAATTTCTTTCTATTTAGAGTAGAGACGGGATCTCGCTCTTGGTCAGGCTGGTTTCGAACTCCTGACCTTGAGCAATCCTCCCGCCTCGGCCTCCCAGAGTGCTAGGATTACAAGCATGAGCCACCGCGCCCGGCAGAAGTTTTTAATTTTTTAAACTGCCCTTGGATTGTGGATTTGAGCTTACAAAACTGCATCACAAATTTATAGATGAATGTTTCTATTCGCCTAATAAATGAAAAGCCTTTATTTATATCCTCTTTTGAGCAATGATAATGAATACATCTGAAGGTTGAATGCATCAAACTGATCATAAAAAAAATTTGAGAGGGTATTTTCTGTGAAACAATGAGTCACCTCAACCCTTTTAGTTTAATAAATTCTAACTGTATGCCAGAGTATACCTCATAAGTTTTATGAAGACTTTGATGGCAATTTTAGAATAGCAGCAGAAATCCAGTAAATTACCATTTATACTAATTGCATGAGGACCCAGCTTATTCTATAGAAGTAAAATTTTTGAAGAATGGAAATTGAAAATTTGCCCAAAAGATTTCTTTGGAAGACAGGTGTTATTGATTTTTATAAGGATAAAAGATAAAATATGTCAATCATGATTATGGAGAATACTTTTATTTTTCTGAATAGTATTCTATATGTAATAGAAATACACCTCTACTAAAATAGTATTTTCTAATTTGATTCTACTGTATCAATCCAGATAATAATAAAAGCAAATTAAAACCCTGGGTTGAGGGGCAGAAAAGGATCAGTAATCACACTATGCAGTGAAAGATAGCAAAAGAGAGAGTTCTTTAGCAGAAAGAGAAATTGTTATCTCGTTTCATTGCATAGTTCAAATACAGAAAAGGCTACCAAATCAGAAGTTTCAATTGTGTTGAATTTTTTTTTTACCACTTGTTCTTAAGTATTTATGTTACGAATTTTACATAGATAATTTGAGGAAAGTAAGGTTTTAGGCTGAACTGTTGAAAGCCATGCTGCATTTTTTTTTTTTCAAGTATCTGGAAATAAAGCCTTGGTACTTGATAAAATCAGAATGTTAAATGTACAAATAAATCAGATGATAATCACTCTTTTGGTGAAGATGTAAATCTTATGAATGAATTAGGAAAACTTGGGACGGACTGTGATGCTATGTTTCTATTCTAACAGGGCAGTGTGAAAGCCTCTAAGAGCAAATCATGAAGATTGGAACAGGATGGCTGCAGATAATTTGAACTGGTCTACTGGAAGAACAGGCTATGTTGTGAAAAGTGAAGATCACTTAAGGGCATTTGACCACAGAATGGGAAGTCCTTTGCTTGCATTTCACACTTGTACATGAACTTGCATCTAAGAATAAACTTGAACTGATGGAGGAAAGAGAGAGTAGTAATGAAAATGGTATGTCACATACAGATTGAAAAACCTGCCCCACTCATACCCCTTCCAAGGGAAATGTCCAAACCCACAGGCTCTACTGGCCACATTCCCAGTGTTTGGTCAAACATAATCTCACTTCCCTGTCCATCTCTGGCCATGGTCAATTCAGATCTAAAAACACCTTGTTCATGGCTTGCCTGGAATTAAGGTCTATATTTTGGCTCTGAAGATAGGCTGTCATCATGAAGTTGTGCAGGAACAGAAACAAAGATTAAGCAAGAGAAGCTAGCTGGTGGACAGACATGAATGGAGTTGATATATAGAAAGGAAGGCACCAAGAAAGAAAGACACAGAGAGGGCTGGGAAACTGGGCCATAAAACTGACTGGTGGTGTTCCTTTGAGGCTTTATTAAGCATTCCCTGTGTTCTATGTTAGTATATTCTTTCAATAAACTCCCTGACAGAGTAGGGTGACCCATCATCCAATTTGCCTGGGACCATCCTAGTTTCAACACTAAAAGTTCTGTGCCAGGAAACATCTCTGTTCTCAGCCACCTGGGACAGTTGGTCACTTTATTGGAGTCTTTATTTCTTGTAACCAAAAGAATCTTGACTGGAGCAAATCCCACTTATAGAAAAAAGACAGAAGCCATTAAATAGAGAAACTAATAGAAGTTCAAACTGATATGACCAAGGGCTCAGCAATAATATGACTGCACAACCTCTCACAATCTTCTTCCAGATCACACCCCATGTACAGGGTACAGCCCAAAGCAGCATATGTAACTTGGTTTCCTGAGATAGTGCAGAACTGGGAGGACACTGTGTTAAATACGTGCCAATGAGTATCATGACACTCACAGCTCTATATGGACTAGTTACATTATTTAATAATATTTTATACTTGCATAGTACTTTTTTTTAGGTTTTAAGGTACTTTTAAAAAAATTGTCTGAATTGATCCTCACAGCGGGACCACGAACGTTGCAGGGCTGGCATGTCCAAGTCATGAATAAACTAAACCATAGAGACAGTAATTAATTTGTGAAATACCATACAGCTTCTAAGTTATTGCTCTGGCATTGCTGACTTCAGATTAGTGCTCCTTCTAATTTGCTAACACGTAAAACATTTTGTCCAATTTCAGATTTCTTTGCATAAAAGTTCCAGCATCTAAATCCATGCATGGATCAGGCAGTCCATATAGGTTATAACTAAAGTATGTAGACATTGGAATAAATATAAGGAAAATCAGAACAGGTATAAGGGGAAAATAAGTAGATTGGAATGAGTTATGTCAACAGTACCATCATAGATGTCTTTGGCTGTCGAAGACTAGATAAAGAATCAAAACCGATAAATATTTCTCAGGCAAACAAAAGCAAACCTAACTGATTAGAATAAATTGATTGGAATAAATGAAGACTGGAGGTGAGTGACAAAAACACTGTAGTATATGACTTGTCCCAGAAGAAAGAAAAATGACTGGGGAAAGGAAGATACAGACCGGGTCAACATTTGAAGGGACTAGTGAATGAACAAAGCTAATAGTGGCCTTGTACTTGTGGTCAATAGGGTACATGATTCACTGAAAAGGTCATTTTTCTGTTCAGGGCCAGGACTAAAGAACAGGGACACCTCTGGTAGGGATAGCCGGGGTACCTCTCAGGAAGAGAGGCAGCTGTTTTTCTAGAGTGAGGCCTAAGAGAAATTAAGCTTAGGACCATACATTCATAGCTGATGCCAATTGTGAAGAATCTATGGAAGGAAGAAAGATCTTGTTTCTGAATGTGAACGTCAGAGTTAGAACAAAATTGACTAAGATGAATCACAGATATTCCCCCAAAAGGAAAAGAATGAAGGTTCAAAAGGTAAAATAGAAATCATGTTAAGACCTCACGAATGGCCTTGACATTGAGTGAGGGCAGTGGAATAGGGGCATGATGTGCGTTTGATTAAAGTTAGACATAATCTTGTTGACATGACTTGTAAATGATGGAGAATATCTTAACCTTGGGGAAAAATACCCTAAAGTTGTAGTTTTGTGCTTGCCTTTGACGGCCTTCAATGTGAGCCAACGTGAGTTGTTTCAGGCTGATCTCAAAACAGGAAAAGATATTCAAAGTATGATTCCATTTGGGGCTGAACTGTGGCATCCTTTTATTGTCAGACAAACCCCATTGGTGATGGAGAAACATGAGGAGACAGAAGTTAAAATGGAAACAAAGAACCAAAAAACATACAAAGGAACATGGCAAACAATTTGGGTATAACCTTGATTTTATTATGGACACTAGATGTCTTAGCCAATAGAAGGAGTAATTACCCACAAAAATTTCTTCACAAATGTATAAACTAGGGAAGAACAGAAGATATACAGAGATCAAAAGATGCAAATTATTTGTACAACCCACCATACATACACCCAAGAACAAGGACGCTGTTAGGCAAAGTATAAAGGTTATAAAAGTAATATCTTTCCATTAAAAAGAGTAAGTTTAGAAAAAATATTCTAATGGCTGACAAGTTAGAAAGACAAAGAAGAATTTTATTTTCTGTTGGAATGACAAAAATGCATGGGTAGCAATAGTGGTATTGATTGAAACCAAATCTTGGAGAGAAACGCAGCCTGGAAAAAGAAAGGCAATGTTATTTGATCTTTATTATCTCCATCAAAGCCTTCTGCAATTTATAGTTTGACAGCATTTTGTGAGTAGCATCCACCATTTCACAAAGCTGTAATTTACCTTAAGAAGAAAACAACAATTAACAAGGTACATCACATAAAGATAATTATGTGAAAGAAACAGAATGAAGATATTTTAAAAGACTGATTTTAAAAAAACAGTTTTAACTTATAAATGGAAAATTCATAATACTGTTTTTAATTCTTTGAAAAAAAAGAGGTGTGTTTGAGTGTATAGACATGTATGTACATCCAAACTGGATCAAATATGCACAGCATATATTCTGTACCCAACTCCCTGTAGATCTTTTTACATGGTTTACTCTGTAAGCATAGGCATGATAATTATTTGATTAGAAATTTAATTCTTAATATATCTATTTGTTCTGCTTTATAGAGACTAAGCTATTATTATATTACTGACTAGGAGCCTTGCTTTAGTTGAGAGGATAACTCTGTTAAATGTGGATTAGAACACTTTCAAATTTCAGATTAAAAAAAATGAAAAAATGAAGACATTTCTTGACCTGGAATGAGATATGGCTTTATAGTATTAAAGCAATTATTATTCAAAGACTGATCATTCAACTTGTGGTTATTTTGAGAATCTGTTTCTCTCCTCAATTTACTAACCCTCATTACCATTGCAAAATTTCCTTGAAATGTTGTATTTTATCCAAAAATTAATTTAAAATTTAAAGTCATTCCTTTATACAATGTGTTTAACATTTAGTTCAAAAATAATATTAGAATTACTTGAGTCCTCTCCCTCAGGAATAAAATGGGGGGTGCTCTAGGCCCATTTCCCCACTTTGGCAGTTTGGGGAAGCTCACGGTGCTCTTTTCAGGATGATGCATGTAAAACAGTTGGCATAGTGCTGACCACATTATTCAGTAAATGTCAGCAGTTCACTAATGTCATAAAGTAATTTTAATAAATTTGATTAGTGGTCCCATTCAAATGAAAGTATGATCAAAACTGATTTCCCTTTTTTTCTGTTTCCGTACTTTATGAATATTTAGCAAGAATTTCTACTTAATGTTTACAGAGTGATAAAAAGTTTGCTATCAGTTTTAATAAAGAGGCATCCAATTTAATTACTGTTTGTTACATTTCTAGTATAATTAATTTAGACAAATTTCAATTATATTTGAAAGCCAAAGCATAATTCAGTTCAGAAAAACACTTGAAAGTGACCTTTGATTTTTATTCTGTTAAATTAAAATTAAAAATATCCCTTTTATTTCATCATGTTGACAAATATTTCTGGGAGACAGAGCCACCATTTTGTAATAATTGATAACCATTTATACAATAATTCAAATAATTCTAATATTTATTATTCTCTATTACCTTGATCTTAGTACATTTCTTTTTTTTTTTATAAGCGAAAGTATGAAGGGAGATCTTAGTATGTTTCTAATATTTATCTATCCATCTACCTATCAATCTATCCATGCATATATACTTATATATTCCTTCCTAAAAGTAAGTTGACCGTACTTACCATATCTTTTATTCTGGGCCACCTTGCACAGGAAACTTGATTCTTCATAGGAAGTGTCTGCTTAAAGAAGCATACGGATGTCTTATAAGCCACAGTGGTAACATTTACAAGGGGAAGTGAAGAATTTATTTTTTAGCTGAAACTCGGAGGGAAATTTTTAGGTAGAAAGTGGAAGGTATAATTATGTGGTTTGGAATTTGGCCAGGGCACTGGAATTCATACCTCTTCACTTTCAAGATGTGTCACAGACTCTTTAATTACCCAAAGTGGATCAAGACCTCTGTTTTCTGTCTATCCCATCAAAAAGACAATATACTTTGTTACACATTTAGCCAATGCCTTCTTTGAATTTTAAATTTTACTAAGCACTATGTAGAAATCATAAGCTCTCCTATTGAACTTTTTTTTTTTTTTAAATCCTGACATAGGTGAATGGCAAGGTGGGGCCATCCTTTTGTGGGAGGATGAATGCAGGTATCCATGGGGTTCTCAGGCAAAGGCTTGAGGTCGTCACCTGCTAGGAATCAGACTGGCTGGGCTTAATGTTGACCTTAGCTGCTTGCTAGCTATAAAATCTTGCATTTGTTGATTAACGTTAGTCTCAGCTTGAGCTCTAGTTTCTTCATGCATTAAACAATCAATAAATATTCATCTTTTTTATGTTACATAAATGAGATAATGTTCAAAAAATTCTTCGCCTCATACTTGAAACACAGCCAAAGGTCCACGGATGTAAGCATGCTCATCATTATAAAACTTCCAGGGCCTTCTCCATATTTTAAACCTGAAACAAAGGAGGTTATGCCTTGTGGAGAAGTACTAGGAGCCCAGAAAAGAAATATAATTTACAGTTTAACTGTGAAGAGCTTTGTACAACAGGCTAAGAGTATAGATTGTAGTCCTGTAGGCAAAGGGGAGAGAATTGTGGAAGGTTTTTTTGTTTTGTTTTCTTATTTTTATATTTTTTTTATTTTAGCATATTACAGGGGTACAAATGTTTAGGTTACATGTATTGCCTTTGCCCCACCGCAGTCAGAGCTTCAAACATGTTCATCCCCCAGATGGTATGCATTGCACTCATTAGGTGTGTGTATACCCATCCTCTCCTCCCCCCCACCTGCTTGACACCCGATGAGTGTTACTACTAAATGTGCACATAAGTGTTGATCAGTTAACATCAATTTGATGGTGAATACATGTGGTACTTGTTTTTCTATTCTTGTGATACTTCACTTAGTAGAATGGGCTCCAGCTCTATCCAGGATAATGCAAGAGGTGCTACATCACCGTTGTTCATTGTGACTGAGAATTCCATGGTACACATATGCCACATTTTATTAATCCACTCATGTATTGATGGGCACTTGGGTTGTTTCCACATCTTTGCAACTGTGAATTGTGTTGCTAAAAACATTCTAGTGCAGACGTCTCTTTTGTAAAATGTCTTTTTTTCATTTGGCTAGATGCCCAGTAATGGGATTGCTGGGTCAAATGGTAGTTCTACTTGCAGCTCTTTGAGGTATCTCCATATTACTTTCCACAGAGGCTGTACTAGTTTGCAGTCCCACCAGCAGTGTATGAGTGTTCGTATCTCTCCACATCCAAGCTAACATTTTTTTGTCTTGGGACTTTTTGAGAAAAGCCGTTTTCACTGGAGTTAAGTGATATCTCATTGTGGTTTTGATTTGCATTTCCCTAATGATTAGAGATGTTGAGCATTTTTTCATGTTTCCTGGCCATTTGTCTTCTTTTGAAAAGTTTCTGCTCATGTCCTTTGCCCACTTTTTAATGAGGTTGTTTGATTTTTTTCTTGCTGATTTTCCTGGATTCCATATAGATTCTAGTTATCAGCCCTTTATCAGATGTGTGGCATGCGAATATTTTCTCCCATTCTATAAGTTCTCTGTTTGCTCTTGTGACAGTTTCCTTGGCTGTGCAGAAGCTTTTTAATTTGATCAGGTCCCATTTGTTTATTTTCATTGTTGCTGTGATTGCTTTTGGGATCTTCTTCATAAATTGTTTGCCTAGGCCAATGTCTGTAAGTTTTTCTAACATTTTCTTACAGAATTCTTATAGTTTCATGCCTTAGGCTTAAGTCTGTAATCCACCGTGAGTTGATTTTTGTGAGAGGTGAGAGGTGCAGAACCTGTTTCAGTCTTCTACATGTGGCTATCCAATTTTCTCAGCACCATTTATTGAATAAGGATTCTTTTCCCCAGTGTATTTTTTTTCTGGTTTGTGAAAGATTAGATGGCTATATGAGGATGGTTTTATATCTGGGTTCTCAGTTCTGTTCTATTGGTCTATGTCTCTGTTCTTGTGCTAGTCCCATGCTATTTTAGTTACTATAATCTTGTAGTATAGCTTTAAGTCTGGTAAATTGATGCCTCCCAATTTGTTCTTTTTGCTTAAGATTGCTTTTGCTATATGGGGTCTTCTCTGATTCCATATGAAGCATAAAATTATTTTTTTCTAGATCTGCAAAAAATGATATTGGTATTTTAATGGGATTGCATTGTATCTGTAGATCACTATGGGTAGTATAGACATTTTAACAATATTGATTCTGCTGGCCCATGAGCATGGCATGGTTTTCCACCTGTTTATGTCCTCTGCTATTTCCTTCCTCAGTGTTTCATAGTTCTTCCTGTAGAGGTCTTTCACTTCCTTGGTCAAATATATTCTTAGGTATTTTATTTTCTTGGTTGTTATTGTGAAGGGTCTTTGATTTGGTTTTCAGTTTGACTGTTGTTGGTGTATAGGAATGCTACTGATTTCTGTACATTGATTTTGTAACCTGAGACTTTGCTGAATTCATTTATCAATTCCAGTAGTCTCATGGCAGAATCTTTGGGGTTTTCTAGATATAAGATCATATCATCAGCAAAGAGCAATAGTTTGACATCTTTTGCCCCCATTTGGATGTCCTTGATTTTATTCTCTTATCTGACTGCTCTGGCTAAGACTTCCAGCACTATGTTGAATAGAAATGATAATTAAAGGTAACTTTGTCTGGTTCCAGTTCTAAGTGGGAATGCTTTCAATTTTTCCCCATTCAGTATGATGTTGGCTGTGGGTTTGTTAAATATGGCCTTTATCATTTTTAGGTAAGTCCCGTCTACGCCTGTTTTGTAAGTATTCTTCTCATGAAAGGGTGCTGAATTTTGTCCAGTGCTTTTTCTGCGTCTATTGAGAGGATCATATGGTCTTTATTTTTACTTTTATTTATGTGTTGAATTACATTTATACATTTGCATATGTTGAACCATCCATGCATCTCTGGGTGAAGCCCACTTGTCAGGATGGATTATCTTTTTGATAAGCATCTGAATTTGGTTTGCTAGATTTTGTTGAGAATTTTTACATCTATATTCCTAAGGTATATTGGTCTATAGTTTTCTTTTTTTCAGTTGTGTCCTTTCCCCGTTTTGGTATCAGGGTGACGTTGGCTTCATAAAACATGTTGTTGGGGATTCTTTCCTTCTGGATGTTGTGGAATAATTTCTGCAAGGTAGGCACCAGTTCATCTTTGTAGGTCTGATAAAATTCAGTTGTGAAACCATCTGGTCCTGGACTTTTCTTTTTAGGAAGGTTTTTTATTGCTGCTTTAATTTTGGTATTTGATATTGGTCTGTTCAGGAATTCTATTTCTTCCTGACAGAGCCTAGGGATGTTGTGTGGTTCTAAGAATTTGTTCATTTCCTCCATGTTTTCAAGTTTATGTGCATGGAGGTTTTTATAGTACTCATAGATAATATTTTGTATTTCCGTGGTATTAGTTGTTATTTCTCCTTTTTCATTCCTGATTGAGCTTATTAGAGCCCTTTCTTTTCTGCTTCTCGTTAATCCAGCAAGAGGCGTTTCAAATTTGCTTATTTTTTCAAAGAAAAAACTTTTTGTTTTATTAATCTTCTGTATAGTTTTATTGTTCTCCATTTCATTTAGTTCTATTCTGATCTTTGTTATTTCTTTTCTCGTGCTTGGTTTGGGGTTGGTTTGCTTATCCTTTTCCAGTTCTTTGAGACTATTCATTAGATTGCTGATTTGTGATCTTTCTGTCTTTCACATGTAGGCATTTATGGATATAAATTTTCCTCTCAGAACTGCATTAGCTGTGTCCCACAGATTTTGATAATTTGTGTCTCCTTTATCATTTAGTTCAAAGAACATTTTGATTTCCATCTTAATTTCCTCCTTAATGCAATAATCATTCAGTAGAAGGTTTGTTTAATTTCCATGACTCTGTGTAGAGATCAGAGTTTCTATTAGAGTTGATATCTAATTTTATTCTACCATGGTCTGAGAAGATGCATGGTATAATTTCTATTTTTTAAATTTGTTTGAGACA
This sequence comes from Lepilemur ruficaudatus, assembly GCA_963574885.1. Lineage (NCBI taxonomy): Eukaryota > Metazoa > Chordata > Mammalia > Primates > Lepilemuridae > Lepilemur > Lepilemur ruficaudatus. Next base: position 88 of record CAUYRT010069317.1, on the reverse strand, counting down.
TGTTTTGTGGCCTAGGATGTGATCAATCTTAGAGAACGTCCCATGGGCTGATCAGAAGAATGTATATTCAGTGGTTTTGAGTAGAATG